>VSMD01009920.1:14985-71094 GCA_008750895.1 Mirza zaza
CTGTGGGAGGGATGACCAGTCAGCACAGTGGGTGCTCGGGCTGCTGCAGGAGGGGTGACCAGTCAGCACAGTGGGTGCTTGGGCTGCTGCAGGAGGGGTGACCAGTCAGCACAGTGGGTGCTCGGGCTGTGTGAGGGGTGACCAGTCAGCACAGTGGGTGCTCGGGCTGCTGCAGGAGGGGTGACCAGTCAGCACAGTGGGTGCATGGGCTGTGGGAGGGGTGACCAGCACAGTGGGTGCATGGGCTGCGTGAGGGGTGACCAGCCAGCACAGTGGGTACATGGGCTGTGGGAGGGGTGATCAGCACAGTGGCTGCATGGGCTGTGGGAGGGGTGACCAGCACAGTGGCTGCATGGGCTGTGGGAGGGGTGATCAGCACAGTGGCTGCATGGGCTGTGGGAGGGGNNNGAGGGGTGATCAGCACAGTGGCTGCATGGGCTGTGGGAGGGGTGACCAGCACAGTGGCTGCACGGGCTGTGGGAGGGGTGACCAGCACGGTGTGTGCACAGGCTATGGGAGGGGTGATCAGCACAGTGGGTGCACGGGCTGTGGGAGGGGTGATCAACACAGTGAGTGCACAGGCTGAGGGAGGGGTGACCAGCACACTGCGTGCACAGGCTGCGGGAGGGGTGACCAGCATGGTGGATACACAGGCTATGGGAGGGGAGACCAGCATGGTGGATGCACAGGCTGTGAGAAGGGTGACCAGCCAGCACGGTGGGTGCACGGGCTGCGGGAGGGGTAACCAGCACTGTGTGTGCATGGGCTGCGGGAGGGGTGACCAGCACAGTGTGTGCATGGGCTGCGTGAGGGGTGACCAGCCAGCACAGTGGATGCACGGGCTGCGGGAGGGGTGACCAGCACACTGTGTGCACAGGCTGTGGGAGGGGTGATCAGCCAGCACAGTGGGTGCTCAGGTTGCATGAGGGGTTCAGGGTCCTGGCGAGCAGCAAGGACATATCAGCCAGCTATTTCAGGGGCCTTGGTTGCCATTCAAGACCCCAAAAAAGGAGTTACTGCTTCCAAAATGGAAAAAGAAAATGGCAGCATTGAAATTTATTGTTTTAAATGTTTGTAAAATGTAAAATTATGTCACATCTTTAAAATTTTTTCTTTAGCATTCATTGACAGTCTCATTACGTTCAAAATCAGTTTGTTTAGAGTTTTTTATCCCAGGAGGAGTCACTGTGATTGTTGAGAAATTACAGCCAGTTGTAAATGAAACCAGTTTCTCATGCTCAAATAATTCCAAAAGAAGGATGATAAAAGTTATCATGTTACAGCAAAAGACAAGAATAAATGTGATGTGGGGTGTGGTGTGAGGGTGAAGAATGCTCCAGGCCTGCGAAGGTCCAAAACTGGCCTGAGCCTGGGGTACAAGGTCAGGGATCAGGGAAGACAGAGCAGGAGAGAGGGGTGCAGCTTTAGGACTGGAGCCCACAGAGGCATTAGTGGTGCAGGTAGGGAGTAGGGGAGCCCTGGGGGAAGACGGGGTGCTAGGGGCAGGCTCGGTAGCCCAACCTGAAGCACCCTCCCTACCCCCCACAGCCCTCATCTTTGACGGCAGCACCAACCCGGCCCACCCCAAACACATCGGCAGCATCGACCCCAACTGCAACGTCTCTGAGGTGATCAAAGGTGAGCCATCCTGCTGTGCCTGGCCCACAGCAGAGCCCCCGGGACCTTCCCAAGCTCACCTGGCCAGGGCATGACCCATTCCCCAGTGAGTGGGCCATGGACCCATGGGTTTAATGCTGGTGACACCCAAGGTCAGTGGCAAGAACACTGCCCACTGTGGGCCACCCCATGCCTGACTGGCCCTTCTTCTCTCAGATGCCTACGACATGGCCAAGCTTCTGTGCGACAAGTATTACATGGCCTCACCTGACCTAGAGATCCAGGAGATCAATGGTGAGCTCGAGGCTGTGTGTGTGTCTCAGGGCTAGGGACATAGGATAGCATGGTGAGACGGAGAGCAAGAAGCGGACAGTTTCCTAGATGGGGAGAAGCAGAGCTATTATTATATTATTCTTGTTAATTCATTTGATAAATAGAAAACTGTAAACAAGAAGACAGGCAAGGTCCCTGTTCTCATGGAGCTCATGTTCTTGGTGCTGGGGAGGTGGGGGAATGGGGCCTTTAACCAAGGAATGAGTAAATACAGATAATTTCAGATCATGATAAGTGACAGGAATGAAATCAAACAGGGTACTGCAATGAATGATGTGTTAGCCTGGCTGCCTCCCCTGAACCCCAGGGCCAATGGCTTTCTCAAGAAGGTTTCCTTCCTACTGGCCCCTGGTGGGGGTGCCCACAGCTGGCTGCCTGCCCCCGGGTCCCAGTTCCAGCCTGGAGGAAGGCAAGGAAGGCTGGAGAGCAGGGCCCAGGGGTCGAACACCTCCCTGCCAGGAGTGACCTGGCTGCGCCAGCTCAGGGGAAGACAGGGATTTAGTCTCTAACTGGGTGGCCATGTGCCCAGTTAAAACTTTGGGGCAGGGAGTGTCTTTTAGTAAAAGAAGAAAGAAAGAATGTGCGAAGGTCTTGCTTTGGGTAAGGTGGTTGAGTGGTGACCTCTTGACAATTCCCTGACCTTTGGTCTTGACTTTCCCTGCAGCAGCCAACTCCAAACAGCCGATTCACATGGTTTATGTCCCCTCCCACCTCTACCACATGCTTTTTGAGCTCTTCAAGGTGAGTGGGCCGGGGGCTGTCCCTGGAGGGAGTGCGGTCAGGGCCGGCTGCTCCCCTGCATCTCTGACCTCTCTCCTCTGCAGAACGCCATGCGGGCCACAGTGGAAAGCCACGAATCCAGCCTCGTTCTCCCACCCATCAAGGTCATGGTGGCCTTGGGCGAGGAAGATCTGTCCATCAAAGTATGTGAGCCTTGGCCTTGAAAATCAGAGAGCACTGGGGGTGGGGCCTTCCCTCCTGCCAGGGGTGGGCTCTCCTTTTCTCCCATGTGGTGGGCAGATCCCGGGGTGGGGAAGGCCAGGAGGTCAGGGGTGGGTATGGGAGGGAAACTGAGCTCTGGAGGGTCCCTGACACATCCCATCTCCCCCAGATGAGTGACCGAGGTGGGGGTGTCCCCTTGAGGAAGATTGAGCGACTCTTCAGCTACATGTACTCCACAGCACCCACGCCCCAGCCTGGCACCGGGGGAACCCCATTGGTGAGATGGCTTTGCTCTGTGCCCCGCCCATCTCTGAAGGATGCTGTCTCTCTTTTCACCTCTCGCTTCTCCATGTCCACGTTCCCTCCGCTCCTGTGTGCTGTGTGTGGTGTCAGTTATCTCCCCTGAGCCTGGGCCCCCTGTTCCTCCCGTGTCTCCCCAGCCTGCACACACCTACCTACCTGTCAGGTGTCTCTCTGCCACCTCCCTGTCCACTCTGTCTCCCTCCACCCCCTATTGCTGCCTCTCTCCTGGCCTTGTGCTGCTAGCCAGTACCACCCTGTTCAGGAACTTGAGCCTCAGTGGAACCCTGGGACCTATGCAGACCTCCTCTCCCCACCCAGCCCTTCTTCCTCCCTCTGGGACTCCCTTCATCTATCCCACACCCCATGTTGGCCTCACAGCCTCTCCTGTCCCTTCCCCACCCCAGCTGTGGGAGCCCTTTGCACGCCCCAGCCCTGTACCCTTCCCTTATCCCATCATCCCTGCGGCTCTAGCAGGCCCAGCCTCCTCACCACTACCTCCTCCCCACCCCCGCCCCCCCGCAGGCTGGCTTCGGTTACGGGCTCCCCATTTCCCGTCTCTATGCCAAGTACTTCCAGGGAGACCTGCAGCTCTTCTCCATGGAGGGCTTCGGGACCGACGCTGTCATCTATCTCAAGGTGAGGGCCCTGCCTGAGAGCCCGGCCAGCCGGAGGAGGGCTTTGCTAACGGGCCCCGGCAGGATCAGCCTGCTGTTAGGCTTCCTGTCCACCCCTCCAGTCTGCCCAGGCTCCAGACTCTGAGAACCAGAGCAAAGCTATAGGTCCTCAGGCCAAATAACCCCACCCCCCAGACACATACAACTTGGCAAGGAATGTCAGGGGGTCCGTGGTCCATGGTTAAGACCCCGTTCCGGCACCCTTCCCCTGTTAGACCCAGAAGGAAGTGGTGGGACCACAGGTCTTGTCATTCAGTTCAGAGGGGAAGATGGAGATCCAGTGCTGGTCACCTTGTAGGGGTCACACAGCCCAGCCTTTTCCCTCTCCCTCCCTGACCCTTGGGAGAGCAGCTTTCTTGAATGGACCTGAGCAGGACACAGAAGGAACAGACCCTTCCACGGGTCTTTCCAATCCCGGGACAGTGGTCTCAGCCAGTGACTGGTGGCTGGGCTAACTCCAACTTGGGGTGGGACATGTGGGTCAGGGGCCAGCACAGCCCACCCTGGGGAGAGGGTGCTCTGCTGGAGGGTGGGCCGGGTGCAGGCACAGGGAGAGGCTGACTCTGCTCTTCCCCAGGCCCTGTCCACGGACTCAGTGGAGCGCCTGCCCGTCTACAACAAGTCAGCCTGGCGTCACTACCAGACCATCCAGGAAGCCGGCGACTGGTGTGTGCCCAGCACAGAGCCCAAGAACACATCCACGTACCGCGTCAGCTAGAGGCCACCACTCATCTGCACCTGACAGGGTGGCCTGCTGCCTCTAGGCCCGGCCACCACGGTGACCCTCCCCACCCCCGGGGGTGGGTTCTCCCTGATGACCAGCTTCTGTCTCCCCGGAAATCACCACGGCAACTGGTCCGTGGTGGTCCCTAAGTGCCAATCTGTCTCCATGGAGGCCCCTTGGTGGTCTCCCAGGTGTCCAGTGTCTGTGGGTGATACCTGAGGATTGGGGATATCTCCACACTTGACGGGGTGTCCCAGGGATATTTTTCCATGCAGTCTTCCTCTCTGAGACCAGGGCTGTCACCTCGCTGCCAGAGGTCCTGGGTCTCCCTCACCACCCTCCACAGCCCTAGCCGTCCAGGTGGATGTCCCCCACTTGCCTTATCCCTTGAGCCCACGCCAGTGTCCTGCCCTAGTCCGTAGTCAGTGTTAGGAAGGGGCTGGCTGGTGCCCCCAGATCCGGGGAGCAAGTGGCCAGGGGATGCACACTGGACACCTGTCAGAGACCTGGTCCTGCCACCTCTCCCTCCACTCTGGGCTTTAAGGTCAAGGTTGGGTGGGGGGGTTTCCCACCCGGGGTCTACCCTAATGTGGAGGAACCTGGGAAGACCCAGAGGTCACCCACCCAGCCAAGCTCCTTGAGGCCCTGCAGGCAGCCTTGGCAGTGTTCCTGCCACCACCAGTGCCCCTTCCCAGCATGTCCTTATGTGCACACACCCACTTGATCCCGCCTGAGCTCCAGCCCCCAACCCCCACTGTGCCCAGACATGGGTACTCAGTGTGGCTTTCTCCCTAGAACACTCTATGTATATATATAGCTAGTTTTATAGCCCTGAATGCCCACCCTCCCCTTAGCACACGGGGGGTTAAAGCTGTGTGCCCCTCCCAGTGGCTGTGATGGTGACAGTAGCATCCACAGTAAAGAGGAGATTGAATGGGTCTGCGGCTGGGCTACATTCCTGGGGGGAGGGGAACACACACAGAGACCAAAGTACCCTGTGACCAACACATGACGCACTCGGGATGTCCAGCCCAGCTCAGGGCCTGACCCAGTGTGCACTATGAGTAAACGCCAGGCAAAGCCGTCCATTCAGAACACCCGACAGCCCATCACCCAGGGATAGACCTTTCACTGGACCACACTCAGGGCACAGCACGGTCCCCATAACCCAGCCTGGTCCCCCAACTGAGCAGACAGAAAGGTCACTGGCACATCATAGTGTTTATTGAAATAAATTGAGAACCGCCTCCCCCCTTCACATGCAGGTGAGCACCCACTAGAGCTCTGGATGGCTTCAAGGACAAGGGTGCCTCCAACCTCCCAGTGGCCCCTCTACCAGGCCCAAGTGTGTCAGTGTCCCCATATCTCAGTATCCCTCTGAAGCCCCTCTCCCGGCAAAGATGGCAGAGGGAAGGAAAGGGCTGAGTCCCAGGGCCAGCACCCTGGCCATAAGCCACAGCCCCTGGGCAGGACTGGGGGAGTCAGCATGCATTGGGTCCTGCCCACCCTCCAGGCAGGTTCGAGGAGGTGGAGGGGGGACTCTAATCAGAAGCCCCCTGGCCCCATTGGTAACTCTGACCAGTGCTCTGGAAGCTGGGCTGGCTGCTGGCCTGCACTGCACCTGGACATTTCCTTAAAAGGACAGATGCCATCCCCAGGCTGCAGAGAGACTCCACCACCACCCGCCAAGGGAGCTGCCTCAGCCCTCTTTGCGGCCCAGAGAACCGGAACCTGCACTGTCTGCCAGTTCTGGAGCCTGCTGAGGCCCCAGCAATGACCGGGGTAGATGGAGGGCTGATGAAGCCTTCCAACCCAGTAGCTTCCAAGGACCCCCAGACATTGCTCCTCTGCCTGGCCGGGGTGAGGACTCACTAGTTCAGTACCACCTAGGTCTTGGTTGGGGGTGTCCTCATTCCCAGCAGCTCCTGAGAGTTTGCTGTGCCCCAGACAGGGTGCAGACACCCTCTGAGGAAGCAGCAGGAGGAGAAGTGGGTTCTGGCTTGGAGAATGGGTCAAAGACCAGGCCTTAATTGGGCCCCGAGAGGCACTGACCTGCGTGGATGTCATCTTGCACCCACTGGGACCCACAGGACGGTGCGGAGGAAGGAAGGAGGGGGTGTCATTGTCCCTTCCTTCTCCTGAAGTCCTTCAAAGATCATGCTTATCCTGTGCTGTGTTCTCTGCTCTCCTATTGAGTTTGGCTGGGAGTCTACCCTGAGTGCAACTTGCTGCGGTGCCCACTGGCCTCCCTGGGGAGCAGGACAGAGCTCCCCACCACAGCCACCTCAGAGAGCTGGAGGGGAACAGCTCTGCCCACCTATTGCTGATGAGATGTTCAGCCCCCCTCTCTGAGCCCTGGGGCGGTGGTCTCAGGGCCGCAGGCAGGCAGGTGGGCATCCCAGCTCACTTAGCCCCAGCCTGGCCTGAGGCAGAGGGTCAGCCTGGCCCAGGCCCCTCTGGGCTCCCACCGCTTCAGCCCTGGCCTCTCTGCCCTCTCCCTTCATCTGCCTCCTCCCCCATGCACTCTGTGCCAGGTACGTCCTTCACATGGATTTATTACTAGGCCTTCTCCCTGGGTCTCCCTTTCTGGGGGCTCTGGATCCAAACAGAGTGATGGGGTGAGAGAGGGCATGTCCCCAAGAGTGTGGGGCCAGACCAGCCCAAGTGTGCCCCTGGCTCCAGCCTCCACCGTGAGGCCTGTGCCTGGCGCCAGCGCCTGCCCCACCGGACCCCTAGCTCTTCTGGGCCTCCTGCTCCCTGCGCCGGAGCTTCTCCCGCTGGCGCGCGGCCTTCTCCTGGGCCTTGCGCTCCTTCTCGGCCGCCGCTGCCAGCTCCTTCAGCTTCCGCTTCACCAGCGCGCGGTCGTGCGAGTTGCTGAGCCCTAGGCTCTGGGGAGGAATCCAGGGGTAAGGGAGAAGTCCCCAGCCCGGTCCTGGCCAGCAGGCTCTTCCTGCCCCCGTGTGCAATCCGTGGAGCCCTGTAAGTCCTCCCTGAAGTGGAGCCTCCACCTCCATGCGACTGGGCAGGGACCACAACCCTCAGGGCAAGAATTTGGAAGGGAGTGGTGGGGAGAGGGGAGGGCTGGGGCTCCCAGACCTCTACTCAGGCTTTCAGCCTTGGCACGACCCTGCCCAACCTCCAGAGGCCCAGAGATGGGGAGGCCTAAGGTCACACAGCTAGTCAGTGGCCAGGGCCCCTCCCCACTTCCTGAGACTTCCTGGGGACTCACCACCACCCTTTCCCCCAAGCAACTCAGCAGAGAGCAGGAGACAGGCCAGGAACCTCCCAGCAGGGATCAGAAGCCACCCATCTCCTCCCCCACTACCACAGCCTCCCCTCCCCCATCACCACCAGCCTCCAAGACAGAATCAAGAGCTGACCAGGGCAACTCCTGGTTTCCCATAATACCAGGAAACTCAATGAGCATCAAGGGTCAGATGACAGTCCTAGAGGGCAAAGTCAGCCTGGAGACTTGGGCTGGAGCTTGAAGGTCAAACTGGGGACCCATGTTACACCACGAAGACTAGACTAGACCAAGGACCTTGCCTAGGGGTTGGAGGTCATGGCAGTGGCCACAGATGTTGTGAAAAGGTCAGCCCAGGAGGCTGAGCTAAAGGTCAAAGGTCAGGATGAGGGACTCCCCATCCTTGAAATTTGCCCCAAGCACCAGCAGGGTCATGGACCTTCCACCCTGACGCACCTTCAGTTTGCTTCCGTCCAGCTGCAGCAGCTGCGGCCCGTCCACCTGCCGTGCGGCGAACTCGGCGGCATACTGTTCCAGGCTGAGGCTGTGCAGCCACTGGCCCACCTGCTGACTGGTCCACTGGTGGACAGTGGGGAGGGGTTCATCCAGGAACTGGGGGAGACCAAGGAGCGTGAGGGGGAGGCTGGGCCTGTGGCCTGCACAACCTGGCAGAGTCCAGGTCAGGGCTCCAACAGGTCCCACGGCCAACCCTGCTCACCTCATCCGAAGACTGGGACAGCGTGTGGTAGGGGTAAGAACACTTGGCCTCCTGCCGGGGCCCACTCGGGATCTTGGGGCTGCTGCTGGGGGGCGTGGAGTCGTCACTCAGGGTGGATTCCTAGGCAGGAAGGGGTGCAGGCTGCTGAGGTGAGAGCTCACCCCCAAGCCCAAGGGAGTTCCCCCCAACCCATCACCACCACAGTCTGGATGGAGTGAAATCCAGGACTAGGTACCAGGAGTTGCTCAGTGCCCTCTGTGCGTGAGCCAGGAGCTGGGCAAGCACACAGGACATGGTGACTCACGTGGGGCATCAGGACCTGAGGCCTGTGGGACGGCAGGTGGCCATCTGGAGGACAGGGGGCTAGAACTAAGCCAGGGAGAATACTTAGCAGAAATGGAGGGGATCTCAGACTAGGTGTCGCTTCCTACAGGCAGTCTTCCAGGCTTCCCCCAGGCTGGGTCAGGTGTCCCCAATAAGTGCCTCCCACCTGGCCTCTAGCAGCCCTGCTTGGAAGTGCCTGATTAGAGGTCTTTGTCCTCACTGGATCATGAGCTCTACAGGGCCCGGCTGTGTTGTGTTTTCTGTGGTATCCCCAGGGCCCAGCACAAGGGAAGAAACGGAGGGAGAAAAGAAGGAAGTCCCGAGTCAGAAGGGACTCTTTCTGCCCTGGATTCCCAGCTTTCCGATTTTTCCTCTGCCCCAGCTGCACATAAGGAACAGAAGCTTAGAACAAGCACTGGGCTGGGGGGCACAGAGCTTTGCAACTAACCCTGTGCGAGTCTGTGGGCAAGTCCCTTCCTTCCGGGACTTCACTCCTCATCTGCACAAGGGATGAGCACGCCCGCCCTCCTCCCTAATTCACTGAGCCTGTGTGACAGTGGAGCAAAAACACGCGTGTGGGGCTTTGTGAACTGTAGAGGGCTGTCTGAACATAAGCAGATGCTCACTGCTGCTCGGTACTCAGTCGCACTTCTGAGCTTTCACAGCACTAGACTGGGGTCCTGTTCATCCCTACATCTCCCAAGTCTCACCCTACTGAGCAGGTGGCCCAGCCTCTAAAGCAGGGGTGGGGTGAGAACTGGGCCAGGCAGAACAGCAGAATGGAGCAGACCTCAGGCTGCGTGGACAACAGGAAAACCATAGCGTCCAGTGATGTGTGCTGAATGGACGAAGCAGCGAATGAACTACTCAGAATATGAACAAATGAGCGAGCGAATGAATGAACTCAAATGGATGAAGTGATGGATCACTGAGTGGCTCCGTGGATGGACCGACGGACTCCAGGAATGCCTGAACCCAGCCTGAGCCAGGGTGAAGTATGTCCTTATGGCACCTGGGTCTAGGGACCAGTTTGGGGGCAAGAAAGTCATGGGCTTACCTGGGAAGCTGACTTCTTAGGGCTGAAGCCCTCGTGTTTAGGGGAGCAGGCAGGGGAGGTGGTGCTGCCCGAGGACGCCGAGCCCTTGCCGCCGTCTGTGAACCAGGAAAAGGGCAGGAACGGGGAGCCCCCTGACCTGCCAGACCCCTCCACTGACTCCCTGTGGAGAGAGCGCCCGGCATGGGTGTGGGCCAGAGGGGAGGGCCGGGGCCCACGGGAGCCATGGGGTGCTGCGGGCGCCTCTTACCTGCTGCCCATGGACAGGCGGTTGCTGCCCTTCTCTTTCCGGCTCTTGCCAGTGGATGCTCGGCGCAGGGTGACCCTGTGGGGAGGGCAGAGGGGAGTGGGGCAGGGCTCCACTGTGCTACCCCTCACCCCAACAACTCCAAGCCCTGCATGAAGGGTCCCACCTCCACTCACCCCAGGTCCAGGAACTTTCGGCGAGTCTTCTTATCCAGGCCGATGGTGGGGCTGGCAGGCTCAGGAGGGCTGGCATCCCGGCTGTCATCTTTCAGGGGAGGGGCAGGAAGGAAATAGCCCATGCGGTGGCTTGCCTGCCTCCTTCACTAGTGTGGGCGACGTAAAATCAGGCAACCTGGCTCTGGAGCCCTCCACTAGCTGTGCGACCTGGGTCAAGTCACTTTACCTCTCTGAGCTTCCTTCCTTTCAAATAATATGGGAATAATGACACCTGCCTATTTCATGGGAACTCATGGGATGCTTATGAAGGCCTTTTACAGGCCTATAAAGCACTCCAAAAAGGCAGGGGCCCCTGCTGTTTACTCTTAATTTTATCCTGGCCAACTTGTAAGTAGCCTTGCAACCCTGGCTCAAATGTCACCTCCTCAGAGAAGACCTCCCTGGATGCTCCCAGCTAGGTCAGGCGTCCTGTTGGATGCTGTCCCGCTGCCACCACATCCACTTCCGGCAAGGCACTTATCACAGTTTGCAACTATACACCTAGTTAAAGGATGATCTGAGTGTCTCTCCCGTCAACTACAAGCCCCACGAGGACAAGGACTGCATGTTTGCTCCTTGGGGTGTCCCAGAGGCCAACAGTGTGCAGCACGAACACCCCCAGCTGCCTCGTCCCGCCCAGCGCTGCCGCCGCCTCTGCTCACCTTCGCTGTGCGGCTCTGCGCGCGGGTGGCGGCGCCGGAAGCTGGGCGAGCTGTCGGAGGAGGGCGCGGAGCGCGGCGGCGAGCAGGAGGCGGCGGCCAGGCCCTCGTGCGAGGCAGCGTTGTGCAGCGGCCGGTAGCGCGTGAGCGGCGAGGGCGGTGGCTCGTCCTCGTCCTGGCTGCGCCGCAACCCCGGAGGCTCCAGGCAGAAAGAGCCCCCGGCCGGGGACCCAGGGCCCGAGTGCAAAGGCGAGCGCAGCCGGTGCAGGGGGCTCCCGCAGCCGTCGGTCACCTGGAGGAGAGGGCAGCCGCTCGCTCGAAGAGAACCCTCCTCCCCCTGGGGGGGGGGGGTGGTGGCTTCGAGACCCTTTCGCCCTGTAAACTGCGGTCCCCCAGGAGAGGAGCCCGAATTCCTGGGGTTTTGAGTCGCATAGGCTGGGGGTGAATGCCGCCTCCTTCACTTACTAACTGTGGCTTTGTTATGGGACCTCTCAGGGCCTCAGTTTCCTCATCTGTAAGATGAGGAAAATAATACATTCTTTAAAAGGATGGAATGAGCCAGAAGTGAACTGCAGCTAACTAACGTCTGTTGGCATTACTAGCTGGAAGTCTGGGGGAGTGGCTGCTTGGAAGGGCAGTTTGGAGCGATTAGCCCGGGTAGGAGGGGCGGGTGTGTGTATGTGTGTTTGCACAGCTTGCCCCAACCTTGCCTCCGGGCCCATCGGAGCCTTCACCGTCCTCAGCAGAGCTGGCACTGTCCCGAAGCCTCGAGCGGGACGGCCGGTGTCTCCGGCCCTTGGCCAGCAGCTGGGCCCGGGCCTTGTGTAAACTGCTGTCCAGTCTGGCGGTCTCTGGCACAGCCAAGTCCAAGTCTGCGAACCGGGGGGGAGGAGGAACAGACCAGAAATGTGAGAGATGGCACTCCCAGAGGCCCACCTCAGATGGCCGCCTTTGCTCACACCCCAGACATTCAACCAGTGTTTCCAGATGAATAAACAGGGTCTCTCTCGGGTGGGGCTGGGGAAGGCAATATAGCATGGTGTGATGAGCTGTCACATACGCACAGAGGGGGACGGGACAGGCCTGTTTGGAGGGGTCAGAGGAGGAAGCACGAAAGCTGGGCGGTAGGGTCTGGGTGGGAGTTTACAAGAGATGAGGTTGGCGAGACTGGCCTATGCCATGCTAGGAAGTAGGGAAGCAAGGAGTGGCACCTCCAGGGACAGGTGAGGGCAGCTTTGTGGAGAGATGGACTAAAAGATGAGGCTGGAGGTTGTAACAGCTGCCGTTTAAGAAGCATCTCTTATGCACCAATGTGCATACATCATCTCTTCCTCAGTTTTGACCTGGCGGGGTTAGGACAGCTATTATGCACATTTTACAGCTGAGCACACTGAAGCTCAGAGAGGGTAAGTGACTTGACTAAAGCCACCAGCTACCAATGGTCCAGGATTTGAGCCTGGCTAGTCTAGCTCCAGACTGGCCCTGCTGGGGACACTGGCTTGCTGTGCCACACTCAGGGTCACACTCAGAGAGAGCACTGCTGAGCATCTGGAGCTCACAGCTGAAGTGGAGCAGAGGGACCCCCACAGTCCCCTGAAGCCTGTCTCTCCTGTCCTGGGGTCTGTGACCCCGTGCTAGATCAGGCACGAGGACATGGAGGAAGAATAGGCAAACCCAATGGATCGTGCCTAAAACCCTTGTTGCTCACAGCTTCACTTTTCACGTGCTCCACCTGGGAATGAAGCCCTCACTCTGTACCAACCCAGAGCGTGGCACTGGGTCTCCAAGCAGAACAGAGTCTTCCCAGGCCTCAGCATGGGACAAGGCCCATCTTCCCCACTCTACCTCCCATGATCTCAGGGACCCCATTCTATCACTCACGCCCACCCTGCCTGGCCTGCTGCTCTGTCTTGTCTGCAGACATCCCCTAAGCCACCCCAGTTGCTCTCCTGCCTTAACCACCACCTATGTCTGTTTCCAGTCCTGACCCCTCTCCTGAATTCCGAGCCTGGGCACTCAAGCACCTGCCCAGAGATTTGCCACATCAAAGACCCCCAGACACCTGGAGTTCAGCCCAGCAAAATGAACCGATCACCTAGCCTCAAACAAGCTTCTCCTCTCTTTTCTGGCTCAGTGAAAGGTCCCCTTATCACCAAGTCAGATAGCTCCAAGTTACCCTTCTCCCTCAGCCCAGTCCCAATTAGTGATTCATGTGTCCAACTGAGTTGACACCTCCACTTTGTATGTCCACTGGGTATCTTCAAGTTGCATGCTCCAAGTGAACCCCTGACCTCTCCCATGCCCCAAGCTGCTCCTCTTAGTCCACCCTCTTGACAGACAGTAGCTCCATGTTTCCAGATGCTAGGGCCAAACCCCTGGAGTCATCCTTGACTTCTTTCCCTCTCCTCCTGCAACCCGATTCATCCACAATTCCTGTTAGCTCTACTTTCAAAATACCTCTAGACATCCTGAAATATTTATGGCAAAGTGATATGATGTTTTAGATTAGGTGCAAAATAATCCAGGGCAATAGGAGCAGAGAGTGGAAGGAGATATATATGACATAAGACTGGCCACGACTTGATCACTGTTGAGGTTGGGTGACAAGGACATGAGTACATGATAGAGTGCATTGAGCTGTTCTCTCTCCTTTGGAATATATTTGAGATTTTCCACAATAAAACATTGTTCATGAGTGTGAATGTCTACATATGCTCATAGACATGCATGCATATGGAGAGAGAGAGAAGAAGGAGAGAGGAGGGGAGAGGAGGGCAGGAGAGGGGAGTGGAGAGGGAGAACTCTCAGCCTCTCTGGTCTAGGTCACCACCATCTCTTGCCTCTATTATTATAGAAAGCCTCCTTGCTGGTCTTCCTTCCTCCTCCCTTTCCCATTTGCAGTCTATTTTCAACACAGCAGCCAGAGTGACACTAATAAAACATGTCAGCTTCTGTCACTCCTCTGTTCAGAACCCTCCGGCGACTTCCATCTCCTGCAGAGTAAGAGCCAAAGTTCTCCCAGTGGCCTTCCAGACTTAGGCCATGCTTCCCTGGCCTCTTTGAGCTCTCCTTCTGTCCCTCCACTCCAGCCACCCTGGCCCCCAGCTCGTCTTCACACAAGCCCAGCCTGTACTTCTGCCCTCTCCCTGCAAGGCTCTTGCCACAGACTTCTGCATGGTTCTCTCCCTCACTCCCTTCGGGTCGTTGCTTAAACACTTTCTCTCACTGAGGCCCTCCCTGAGCACCCGATTTAGAATCTCTCCACACACACACTCCAGAAGCCCACTCCTATTTTTCCCTATATCATGGATCACTCTCTGGCATAAGGTATATTCTGCCTATTTAGTTTATTGTCTCTCTCCACCCATTAGAACATCAGCTGCATGAGGACAGGTTGTTCTCTGTTTTGTTCACTACTCTATCACATCCTAGAACAGTGCCTGGCACATAGTAGGTGCTTAGTAAATACTACTTTAATGAAAGGGTGAAGTTCTGTTGACTGGCCGCCCTAGCAGCCATGGAACCTGGCCTCTCCTCTCCCTCTGGACTGAATAGCCCCTTCCCAGCCCCTGCCCTCCCAAACACACACCTATCCTGCCCTCACTCCCTGCTTCTGGTCAGGCTCCCTCCCCACACCTTCCACTCAACCAGAAGAAACTTTCTAAAGCACATTTCTGGCTCACGCCTGTAATCCTAGCACTCTGGGAGGCCAAAGTGGGAGGATCGCACAAGGTCAGGAGTTCGAGACCAGCCTGAGCAAGAGTGAGACCCTATTTTTGTCTCTACTAAAAATAGAAAGAAATTATATGGACAACAAAAAATATATATAGAAAAAATTAGCCAGGCATGGTGGCACATGCCTGTAGTCCCAGCTACTTGGGAGGCTGAGGGAGAAGGATTGCTTGAGCCCAGGAGTTTGAGGTTGCTGTGAGCGAGGCTGATGCCACGGCACTCTAGCCCGGGCAATAGAGTGAGACTCTGTTTCAAAAAAATAAACAAATAAATAAAGCACATTTCTGACCATGTCCTGTACTCTCTGGCTTTTGAAACTCTCTGAGGTGGGGTTGGGGGTTCCCCAAAGCCAGCGATGTAAAGTCCACGCTCCTCAGCCTCCACTGAAGGCCTGAGGGGCCCCAGCCAACCCTTTCTAAGTTTCCTGCAGACTCCTCCTATCACATGCTCTTACATGCCACTGTGGCCAAGAGCACAGGCTCCGGAGCCACATGGCCAAGTTGAATCCAGTTCTACCACTTGCTGGCTGGGCGACCCTGAGCAAGTTATTTCCATTTAGGTGTTGGCTTTCCCGTCTGTAAAATGGAACCATAATAGCAGTATCTTCCTTATAGGGTTGTTATGAACATAATGCATATAGTGTTTCACTGTAATGCCTGCGACTTAGAAAGTGCTCGGCAGGTACTGGCTGTTGATGGTGTTAGTGGGAGCAATACCGAGTTGCTTACACTGATACCTGCATGAACACCTAAGCGTATACCTGCCTCTACCTCTGTCCCATGTCCATCCCTGTGCTCATGCTGCTCTCTCTGCTCCAGCACTCTCCACCCCATCTTTGCCTGGCTGATCATTTCTGACACATCTCACACAAACACACACACACACACACACACACACAGAACCACACCTCTTCAGGCCTCTGCACTATGATACAGATATGGCCACCAGTCCTGATATGGCCTGCCATATGACTGCCTCCCATGCTGGCCTGTACACTGCAGAGGGCGCTGCCCTTCCCTATCTGCTGTGCATCATGAGAGATGCACTGCAGATGCACTGGAGAAAGAACACGAGTTTTCTAAGGAGGAAGAGAGGTGCACAAGAGCCTGGTATAGTGCCTGGCAAGGAGTAGGTGCTTGGTTGTTGCTGAAGCAAAGTCACACTTCCACGGGCCAATGCATGCTTCAGTGGGGACATACACATGTGCTATGAAGGGTCACTACAAGCACATGCCCACATTCCATCACGGCCCACATTTCCCTGCTCTGCACGGCACACCTCACCATCAAATATATTCCCTGTTTAGCTGTGTGTGCTTTCATCATCCGTCCCCCTGCCTGGCCCTGCACCAGAATCCAAGCTCCATGAAAGCAGTGACTTTGTCTGGCTTGTTCACTGCTGTCTCCCCAGAGCCCGTACCAAAGCCTGACACATACTAGGAGTTCCCCGGGCTTGACCCCACTCCTCTGGTCTCTTAGCATCCCCTGCTTGGAAAATCTATTGGTGTTTCCAGCCCCTGGGGCTGAGGGAGTTAGCCCTCTGTCCCCAGCCCCTGGCACAGAATCTCTAGGCACTGCCTGGAAGCAGCAAGGACTGAGAAGGGAAGCACAGAAAAACAACAGCTAATCCTTATTGAGCCCTCACTGTGCCCAGCACTGTTCTAAGTGCTTTACAATTACTAGCTCATTTGCGCCTCCCCACTACCCTACCAGGAAGGGACTCCAGGAATCCCCAGGGCAGCCTTAATTTGCCTGGGAGCACAGAGCTGGTGAAGACAGGGCCACAGTTACAGACAGGCAGTCTGGCTCCCCTGCTAACCAACAAGCATGCCACGCCCTCCGAAGCAGAAATAGGATCAATTTTTGAGTCCAACCTCTCATTTTATGGTTGGGGAAACTGAGGCTCCAGGAGAAAATGTTGGACCGAGGATGCAGATGGACTTAGGGACAACATATGAATCTCCCAGCTCCCAGGCCAATGCTCTTGCATCCTCTGCCCTTGTGGCACCCAGCTGGTGGCCAGCCAACTTGAGCCAGGGAGGAGGGCCCTGTGCTCCTGACGGGACCACATCACTACCATGGTCATTGTACCTTGGAGAGTCGGGGGAGCAGAGGGAGTCCTAAGGGGCAGGGGGATTTTGAGGCAAGGTGGGGTCAGCCTCTCCAGGACACCCCCAGCTTCCTCCATCTCTTGCCCTTACTTGCTCCCTCCCGCCTCCTCTTCCCCCACCCTTCTCCCTCTTTCTCCCTCTCCCTGCCCTGGACAGTGGGAAGTCATGAATATTTAATTACCTTTTGCATCAGGAAGCGCAGGGCCTAGCTACCTCAGCAGTGAGGAAAACAGGAAGGGTTTGGGTGGGGAGAGAGCTAGGGAGGCAGGGAGAACTCAGCTCTCATGCCAGGCCCCAGTGGAGACAGGGACTCAGGCAGGCACAGTGGCCCCTGAGGCAGTTAAAGGCTGAGGGAGCCCAGAGAGACCCAGCTGGGAAGTTGCTTCCCCAGAAGCAGAGGCAGCAGTTCCTGGTGTTGCCAAGACTAGGGGCAGTGGGAGGACAGGGGGAGAGAGGGAGGAAGGGAGAGGTGGGGAGGAGGCAGGGGAGGAGGAGCAGGGAGCCCCTGCAGGCGACTTCTTGTCTGTCTCCACCTCTCCAGTTCCTTTCCTCACTGACTCCTCCTCACCCCCCTCCTCCTCCACCCAGGTCCCCCTGGGAAACAGTCTTTCCACTCCAGTGCATGCTGGGAACTCTGCCCAGCCGGCGTGGTCTCTTTCCCAGTCCTCACAACAGAAGACTGCAGGGGTGACTGATGGTACAGGCAGTGTACGTGCACCCCAGCGTGAACTGAGGAGGTGGGCATGCACACCAGTGTGAGCGGCCCAGTGTGAGCCGGCTGCCAGGGGTACTGCAGCTGTGTACATGCCATGCATGTGCTTTCAGAGCACACCTGTGCAGGGTGAGGTCCCATGCACTTATTTATTTATGCGACTGTGTGTCATCAGTGCTGAGGTATACAGGTGTACAGCACTGTGACTAAGGGCAGGGTGTCAGACAGTCTGGGGTTCTAGTCCCAGCTCAACCACTAACTCGCCATGCGATCTTTAAAGCAAGTCACTTAGCAGCACTCTGCACCTACACTCCTTGTGCACAAGTGGGCTTACTCCTTAACATTATCGTGAGGATTGAATATACCGTGCACGTGAGCTGGGGGTGCTTAGCCCCGTACTTGGCATAAGATGAGCACTTAATAAATGGGGACCCTGATTGTTGCTCTTGTAACTGGCACATCCACTAAGACAGTGGTGACAAAAAGGCCACCACGCATACTGAAGCCCCCAGGGACCACCCTCTCCCCCTCAATGCCTAGAGGCCTAGGAAGGAAGCGCTCTACAGCTGTGTCTATTGACAAGAGATAGAGCTGCACAAAACTTACCAAAAACCTCGTCCGTGGGTTCTCGGAGCTTTGAAGAAGCCATGACTCAAGGGAGCTGCAGAAGACAAGCGGGGAGAGAGAAAGTAAGAAGATCAGGTTGGCTGAGGCAGGGGGGATGCCAGGGGCTGCCTGCTCCTGGCCCGCTGGCCCCATACCTTCCCTTGGAACGCTTCCTCTGGCCCCTGGGAGAGAAGCGTCTGAATCATAACCCAGATGTGGCGCTGGGCAGGAGGCGCAGGCAGAAGGGAGGGGCAGAAGCAAATCCAGGCGCAGACACAGTCTCAGCCCTGCGGTCACGGTCCAAGCTGATTTGCTGTGTCTGCGTATGGGTCACTGAACTTCTCCCTTTCACTGGCTTGGGCCTTTCCATCCCTAGCATCCCCTGAAAGCCTTCAATCATCATAAACTGTCCAATATCAAATCTGGGAGGAGGCGTAGAAGTTATTAAATCCAATCCTCTCATTTTACAAGTAAAGAAACAGAGGTGGGGAGCAACCAGCCCAAGACCACATAGCAAGCTAGTGGCAAAGTTAGGACCAGGGCCCAGGCTCTCCCACTCATCTACCTTCGGGCTCATCCATCCACTCATTACCCATCCATCTGTCTGTCCATCCACCCATCCATCCATCCCATATCCACCTCCCATACACCCGACATCCACTACCATCCATCCATCCATCTTTACATCCATCAATCTTCCATCCGCCTTCCATCCACCATCCAATCCTACCTCCTCTCCCCTGCCCCCCATTACTGGTGCCCTCGCCACCTGCCTTTCTGACCATGAGCTGGTCAGGAAGCTGGCACCATCAGCAGGGCCACTGTTCTAGACAAACTCACAGATCTGGACAGACTTACAGATGCAGGAGAGTATGAGGAGTGCTCACAGCGGAACAGGGGACAACCAAATCTCTATGACGTATCAAGTATCTTTTGGGAAGAAGTCTGAATGGGTAGGGGTTTGTTTGGTGGGAAGCAAGATGGGAGGACAGAGAAGCAGACACATGCAGCTGAAACAATCTGGGCAGCTTACCAGCAAATACAGGGTTCCAGTAGCTCTGGGGACCCCACGGGTGGGGAGGGAGTTAGATGAGGAGGCGAGTGAGTAAGCTCTGGGACCACTGATGGTTTAGGCCAAGGGGACACTGCATGGCTGAGACAGGATTCCCCATTACTTCTAACACTCAGGTCCCCAGGACAAGGGTGGAGCACTAGGCTAGACCACACGTGTGACAGGTGTAGGAAAGCTAGGCCATGCTGGCTGGGGTCTTTTCCAACCCCCCTCTTCCGTTATTACACAGACAGCATCTCACTTCACAGCAGCCAGGCTTCGGAATCTCCACATCTCAACTGCACAGATGTGAGAACTGAGATGTAGGAGATGAGAAGCAGGCCCGGCAAGGCTTGCCATGTGTTTGTAACCCCAGCTACTCCAGAGGCTGAGCTGGAGCATCGCTTGAGCCTAGGAGTTTGAGACCAGCCTGGGTAACATAGCGAGACCCTGTCTCAAAACTAAAAATAAATTTTAGAAAGTAAGAAGAGGCAGAACTCAGCCTTGAGCCAGGTGTCCTGTGCTTCAGCCCTATCCTAGGTGATGATCTGCAGTTTGGGCGTGTTCGTGAGGAGAGAACACTGCTGGGGGAAGGGATGGGGTAGAGGGAGGGGGGCTGGTCCATCCTGGCTAGGACTAGGAGAGGCACGGACACCACCTCCACCCCCAGACTCCATACATGCCTGGGGCTGAAAGCAGGAAATGAGGAGTGGGAAGGGGTCAGGGAGTGGGCCCTTCAAGAACCTTCTGCCATTCTTGAACTCTAGAGGCTAATAACAGGGATCTAGAACCTCTCTTCCTGCCAGATGGGATGGGAGGCTGCCCCTGAGAATGAACTAAATTTCCTCATTCGATCACAAAGACGGCCAGGCGCAGTGGCTCACGCCTGTAATCCTAGCACTCTGGGAGGCGGAGGCGGGCCGATTACTCAAGGTCAGGAGTTCGAAACCAGCCTGAGCAAGAGTGAGACCCCCGTCTCTACTATAAATAGAAAGAAATTAATTGGCCAACTAAAAATATATAGAAAAAATTAGCCAGGCATAGTGGTGCATGCCTGTAGTCCCAGCTACTCGGGAGGCTGAGGCAGGAGGATTGCTTGAGCCCAGGAGTTTGAGGTTGCTGTGAGCTAGGCTTATGCCACAGCACTCACTTTAGCCTGGGCAACAAAGGGAGACTCTGTCTCAAAAAAAAAAAAAATCACAAAGACTTCCCTAACTAGGACCCAGCTGCCACCTCCTCCAGAGAGTTGTCCTAGGTAGCCCTCCCTCCTCCCATTCATCTACATAATTTCTAAATTCACTCCTATCAAACCACTAGGAAGTGGGGACTGATTCCCTAAATGGGGCTTATCTATCCCCCATCGGATGGGAAGCTCCCTGAGAAGAGAGGGGTCATAGTTCTTCCGTCACACTAGGGACCCTGTGAAGATAGGAACTGGCTCTGCCATCAGAATGGAGGCTCTCTGAAGGGAGCAGTGTTGTCTTCTCTCCTCTAACTACTAAAAATAGAGATCCCATGCGATTTTTTTTTTAAGAGACAGGCTCTGGCTCTGTCACTCATGCTAGAGTGCAGTGGCACAATCGCAGATCACACTAACCTCGAACTCCTGGGCTCAAACGATCCTCTTGGCTCAGCCTCCTGAGTAGCTAGACCACAGTTGCATGCCACCATGCCTGATTAATTTAAAAAATTTTTTTGTAGATACAGGGTCTTGCTATGTTGCCCAGGCTGGTCTCAAACTCCTGGCCTCATGAGATCATCCCGCCTTAGCCTCCCAAAGTGCTGGGATTACAAGCATGAGCCAGTGCACCTGCCCCCCACGGGTTCTTTATGCAAAGCTCCAGTCCAGGGCCCAGAGCTTCTCCTGGATACAGTCCTCTTTCAGGCACCCTCTGGGCTGGGATAGGGTTTCCAGCTCATACCTACTCTCATTCTATCCTGAATCAGCACAAATGGCTTTCTTTCCCACCCTTCAAGAACTAACTTCCTGGGGTGTGTATGGGGTACCCTGCCTACACTGTCCCATGGGAACTCCGGGAAAGTAGGCTATGTAGGGAGTCACCAGGCTCCTTCCACTCAATCCTCTCCTTCCAAACTGAGCTTTGGAAAATTAGACACTGAACCCCACACCCCATCCTACATACATACACACACACACACACACACACACATGCACACACATGCACACACACACATGCAACCAGGTGGTAGCTGCATGGGGTGGAGAGGAACCCTTTCCTCTGGACACCCTCTGGGCTCTGCCTTAGCAGACCAACCCTTCCCCCAGACTTCCAATTCCCAGAGGAGGAGCACAGATAACCTTTGACCCTTCTCTGGTAGAAAGGGATCCGCAGGTGAGCTCACAGCTTCCTGGGACCCAAGGGAAGGAGAAAGAGAAAGAAAGGGTGCCCAAGCCCTGGGGAAGGAGTAGGAGGGGAGTAGGAACAGACTGGAGCACACACACAGGTTGGCGGGGAGTCCACAGGGCTGCTGAGAAGAAAGACCAAGAAAGAGATCAAAGAGGGGGCCCCGCGCAGCAGCAGAGGAGAGGAGGACTCTGTGGCCCTGAGTGAGGCCGAAGGGTGGGGTTCAAGGAGAGCAGGGCAGGCAAGAGGAAAGGGGCTCTGGAAAAGGAGAAAGAGACCGACAGAGAAGTGCAACTGGGAAAGGGCAGGAAGGGATGGACGGGAGAGGAGGCTGGGAGCGCGGGAGGCGGTTGTGGAGCTGGAGAGGCTGTGCCTCCTCCCCTTAGGGCCTGCCTTCCTCAGGCGCCAGGCTTGGGGCAGTCTGCAAGAGTAAGGCGCCCCTTTAAAGCGCAGCTAGAGACGAGATGGGGTGGGGATAGGGGACGGGGCACCTACTCCACTCCCAGGACCCCTCTTCTCAATCAGAGCCCAGTGGCTAGTTTCTCTCCAATCCATCAGTCCAACTCCGCGCCAGGCAAGAAAGAGTTAAGCCCTATCCTCCTCCCCCTACACCAGCTTTTTATTAATTTCTCCGGGCGTCCGGCTGGAGGGAGGGGATTAGGGACACAAATCCTATCTCCGCCCCCTCCCCTGACAGCCCAGCACCCCAGTCCTGGGTGGTCCCCCTAGGGATAGGGGAAGAAAGGCCCATGTTGCTTGGCCCCACCAACCTCTCTCGGGGTCCCCACCGCGAGCCCAAGTGGCCCCCAGCCCCAATTCCCGGTCCGCCCCAGGGGGCCTGGCCCCTCACCTCCAGCATCGGTCATCTTCAGCGTCCGGCGCCCCGGGAACCCCTCAGGCCCATGGTGCTCGAGGCGGGGGCCGGGCGGGAGAGGGGCGGGAGCACCGTCACCCCGGCCGCGGGGGGCTCCGGGCTGGCCCCAGCTGCTCCATCACGGGGTCGGGTGGGGGTCGGAGGGGAGGGTCCGGGAGCCGGAGGGAATGGAGGGCGGGGGCAGGGTGCGGAGAGAGGGAGAAGGTTTGCAGGAAGCAGGAGGCGCGGGCGGGGCTGGACGGGGAGACCTGACGGGAGGATGCTCGGTGTGTGTGCGTGCGTGCGTGTGTGTGTGTGTGTGTGTGTGTGTGTGTGTGCACGCGCGAGGGGGAGGGAGAGCGGGAGAGAGGGAGCGCCACCTCCCGCCCCGCCCACGCCTGCCAGGCCTGGCCGGACGCTGGGCCCCCTGCCTGGCGGGCCAACTCGCGCCGCGTCGTGTCAGCCCGGGTCCGCGGGGGTCCCCGGGGGAAGGGGCATGCGGGGGGCGTGTGGCGGGGAAGCCAGGCGCCCCGGAGACAAAGAGCGGGAGGGAGGGAGGGAGGGGGCGGAGGCAGCGGGAGGACGCAGGGGGCGGGGGCGTCCGGCGCGGCGGCCGGGCAGGGGGATCCGAGTTGCCGCTACTTCTCGGCCCGCGGAGACGCGGCGCACCCGAGTCTGCGCGGGTGGGAGCGGCTGGGGAGACGGCCCCGCCTTGGGACCCACGGGGCTTCCGCCTCCTCTGCCAGGTCTGTGAGGGCTCCTGATTCATTCATTCATTCAACAAATGTCCACCGAGCAGCCGGGGCGTCCAGGCCGGAGGGGCCGGCGGTGCAGTCAGGGGCACAGACGAGTGGGGACCCTCACAAGCCCGGGGCCGCGGGCCCGTTCACAGAGGACACTTCGGCGCCGGCGGGGAGAGCGCACGCTAGGGCGCCTGGCCTGGGGCCGGGAGGCGGCGAGGGTGCGGTGGGCAGCGAGGGTTGCTGAGGGGGGGCGATGTGTCGGCTACCCCTGCAGGCCAGGGGAGGGGCGAGCGTCAGCGGGCCGTGGGGGTGAGTGGGCAAGAGCAGATGAGATGAATCTGGAAGGTGCGGGGCTGAGGGGTCGCACTGCATTCTACTAGCCACGGAAAAAAATTAACAGGAGAGGGAGGGACTCAGATTTGCGTCTAGGAAGCTCTCTTGGGCCGCTCAGCGGAGTAAGGACTGCAGAAGGGCGGCCTGAAGGCAGGGGACCCCTCCGGAAGCTGTGGAGAGATGATGACGGTGGACCTGAAGATTAAAGATCAAGTCGAGAACTACTCAGGACGTAGAACTGAAGAAATTGACAGGATCTGGGGATGGGCTAGACTTGAGGCAGGTAGCCCCAGAGCACAGCGGGGGTGGAGAAGGATGAGATCAGACTTGGCCCTGCTGAGCTGGAGGTGGTGGCAGGCCAGCTAGGGGGCATACTGTGAGAACCAACAACTACTGCCATAGGGCACAGCTTGGGATGTGCCAGGCACTCTCCGATTATTTATTGTCACCCGCACAATAAACCCACAAAGTAGGTGTTTCTGTTACCCGCCACCTCCAGGAAAACAAAGACTTAAAGGAAGGAAAGTGGTTTGTTCCTGAGCAAGTACGGACGCTGGGAGAGGGTGGAGTCTGTGGGGATGGAGTTCCCTTGATGGTTCAGGGGACTCTGCAGTCGGAAGCCCTGTGGCAAGTGACATGTGGAGCCAGGATGATCTTGGGACTGTGAGCGATGACAGAATTATTATAATAGCCCTCAGAGGCTGAGGATATCCGTGGAGATCTGTGAGAGTTTGGGGGTCTCTGGGTGTCTTCAGAATCTACAGGCAGCCACATGGTGCCAGCTACATTGTGGAGATCTGGGGAGGAGGTGGCGTCTCTGGTGACAGCCTGTAGGGGCTATGTCTGGGGTCTTTAAAGAGGATGTGGTTTGCAGGCACCTAGTGAGATCTGAGTGATGGGCTATGTGGGGCGGTTGATTACGCAGCCCTTGCAGATCCCAGGGGGTGGGGAGATGATGGTATGTAAGGTCAGTGCTGGGGATAGGGGAATCTGTGGGAGGGCATCTGCTAGGTCATTGGACCTGGGAGGATCCCCTGTTCCTAGGGAGGCCTAAGCTTCTAGGACTTGAGAAAATTTCCCTACCCATGGCAAGTGTTGGGACCCTGGCGAACCTACTCAGGCTACCAAAAGTGTGCAGGTGATGCGGGTGGGGGAAGGGCTGAGGTGACAAGCCTCACACAGGCCTGCCCACAACCATGTGACATAGCCCCAAACATGGACATACTGTATGTCACAGGCAAGTTATACCTCAGGCCTGAGAAACTCACAGCAAACAATACTCCCAGCCACACATCAGCCCCAAGTATGATGGAGATACTTGGCCCACCTTTTGGAACATGCCATGTATATATAAGACCCTCATCTAAGACACAGATCAGATGGGGGCAGTGGGACCCCACCTTGGATGCTTAGCCTGTCAGCCCAGCAGAAGCCACACCACAACCCTCATGCCTGCCTCCCACCCAGAAGGTCCAGCCACTTCACTTCTTGGGACATCTTGGCCAGGTTCCCGGAACAGAGCCTCAGTGACTTCTAACTCTGGGGACCTGTGACCCCATGGTTTGGTGGTCTCTGATCTTGGGACTCTGCCACCTGGCTCTGTCTTCAGCATCCTTAGGGCTCCCAGAGCACTCCAAGGATGATCTACTTGGAGGAGATGCCTTCGGAGGCAGTCACCATCCTCAGGTTCCCAGGTCACCCTCAGGTGGGTGGCAGGAGTACATGCCCTGAGGTGTAGAACTAGGACTTTTGAGGGGTCCTTATGGGAACCCAGAATTCTGCTTGACATGCATGGGACCTGTGTGACTGAGCCATCCACAGGGAGCAGCTGCCTCCAGAGCTGACTCTCACTGGGAGTTCAGCCTACTCATCTTGGATATTGTCAAGGACTCATTAAGGTGATCTTCAAGGGCCCTGAAGTTGGGACTTCCATTCCTTATGGCAAAAGGAGGGGAAGGTGAGAATCCTCTTGAGGCCAAGGCGCTGGACACAAGTGCCCTGTGTGTGCGCTTCATTCTCTCCCATTTGCACACAGCACACAGAGAGGAAAGCCTGGCGCTGGGACCAGCCCTAAGCTTCCACTCCATCCCCAGCTGGCTCTCGCCTCTCTGGGACTTCACCAAAGCTGTCCCTGGAACCCTGGCATCTAGACGCCCAGACCCATTAGTATTAGAGCTGGTGAGTCAGCACCCAGACCTGCTGGCACAGAGCAGGGGGCCAGGGCTATTTAAGGACTCTCAGAGTCCCATGAGAGGGGCAAACAGAACAGATCCTCTAGGACCCTGGGGACAAAACTGCCCTAACATGTCACATCCCACCCGCTCCTGCCGCCTCTGGGAAAACTTGGATCCTTCCTGGAGCTCATAGTTTAAGAGGACTTCTCAGGGGAGGGATTTAGGGTTCCTCTTGCCCTGTCTAGCCCATCCTCTGAATTCCTTCGGGGCTTTGAAAAAGGAATGCGACTAACTGAAGGAACTCTCTAGAAACTTCCAGCCCTGCCCAGGAGGACTGGACAATCAGCACGGGTGCTGAAGGGCGGAATGGTGGCAGAGAGGCAGTTTGCCCGAGCCGGGGAACTCCGTGGAAAGACCTTCATGGTCTGAGGCAGAGCTGATGGGAGGGGACCCCTCCCCCTCCCCCCGCCGGCTCCAGCGAATCAAGAAACCAGGCAGCGAGGCTCTGGGGGCTGCTTTTATGGGGACGACCTGACAGAGGGCATGGTCCGTACAAAACCGGGAACAATACATACATATATATATTATGTACAGAGACGCGGTCCTCCGGAAGGCTGCGCAGGAGCGGCCGCCGGCGGGAAGCCGGAAGCGCCCCGCGGCCCCGCCCGCCCGGCCCCGCCCCTCGATCAGCCAGGGAGAAGGGCATGGGCCGGGCACTGAGACAGCCAGCGTTCAGGGGGTGGGGGCACGTCTGGGGGAAGCAGGGGGGCGGGGGGGCAAGAAATACTGATCGGTGACTTGGTCTATTTACAGGGACAAGGAGAAGCCAAAACGGATGGGACGGCGTTATTTGTTTTTAAAAAATGAACAAACACCCAGGCTTGGGGCGGGGCATGAAGAAGCGGCAAGATGAGATGGATTCTGAAAGGGGAGGGGACCGGACGGGGGGTCTCACCTCCCTTGGTCCAAGCCCCAATTCGGGGTTAAAGTGGGAAACAACATCAATTCCACTTAGAAGGCAGGCTGCCAGCAGGGCAGCCCTGGTGTCCAAGAAGACAAGAAGTAGTAAAATTTTGCCCTCCAGTCAAAACATTGGAAAACAGTTGGGAGGGGGTGGTTGAGGCTGAATCTCTGCGATGTTAGTACAAGGCTTCCAGGTGTCCCCCAGGGCAGGCGGGACAGGGCAGAGCCGGGCTTGGCTCTCCAGGGAGAAATGTTCTCCTTGCCTAAGACCAAGGTCTCTGCAGCCAGGCCCCCTAAGCTGACCTCCTCTCCTCCCTGCCATTCCCAGGCTTGGCCAGGAAACCTGGACCCGAGAGAGGCAGCAGACAGTTCCAGGAGGAGGTTGTGGCTATTTGGCACCTGGGGGAGGGGAGGCACAAGGAGAAATTGAGGGCTGCTGCCCCAGGAAAGGAGGAGTCAGGGACCAGGTGTCCTGAACTCTCCATTTTTCCTACAATCACTCCCCTTTTCCGGAAGGATACATAGGAAATCGGTGCAGGGCCAGGCCCAGCCTCTGGGCTCTGGGGTGGACTCTATCCCTCCAGGGACAGGGGACGGAATGGGAGGAGGTGTTGAGGCAACCCCCCAAGCAGGAGGGTCAGAATGCAACAGAGACAGCACAATGATGGGGGAAGAGGGAAGGGCCAAGAAGGTAGAATCTCAAGTCAAGAGGCCCAGGGGCCACCCAGTACCCCATGGGCAGGGAGCAGCCTCCAGTCGGTGAGATGCTGGGAGAGCCCCAGCCCCATTCCAGTCCAGAGACGAAGGCTGGAGGTTGTAAAGTCTGGCAGTTTGGTCTGCAAGTCCTTTGTGTCCATCCACTGCCCAGGTCAGCCCACAGCATCCCTTGGCCTCTGTGCCTCAGCCCCGTGGGGCAAGGAGAAGGCCGCCCTTCCAGCCACCTCTATCTGCCCGGGCCACCTTAAGGGGGCCTGTGTATGGGCCCTCTGGTCCCTGAAGCTGGGGGAGGTGGGGTGGAGGGGTGGGGGGATTCGGGGCACCTGTCCCCAGGCTGGTAGGGGGAGGGGTGGGGTATTGAGGACAGTCAGAAGGGGATTAATTATTGTCTGGTCAAGGAATGATTCTGCTTAAGTAGAATTGGAGTTTCTCAGTGTTTGCAGGTTTCCTTCCAGTTCTGAGATCTGGAAAACAAAGGAGAGGGGGTCAAACCTGGGCACCAGGCCTGGGCCCCGCCCCCTCTGCCCCCTGGTGGGGATGCCACCCCCCTCCCTCCAGGACACATAGGGTGGCTGCTAGACGGGGCTTGCCTGCTGCTCCCGTCATAGGGCTCTGCTCCCAGGGCACTCCTGGGCCTACCTTGTCCAGGAGTTTGTCCATCTCCTCCTTCCTGGCCAGCTCTGACTCCTCCAGAACGCGGCGCTGTGCAGTCTCCTTTTTCAGGAACTCGATCTCCCTGGGGAGAGGCAAGGGACAGATGGCAGGTAAGGGTGTATGGTCTGGCTTCCATCCAGGGAAGACTCAGTGCCACCTAGGCAGCAGCTCTCCTCCTCTCCCTGTTCCCAGGTCAGGGGGTTCCAGGTTTTCCCAAAGCCTCTGGGACCTGGCCCTGTGCTGGCTCTACTGCCCAGTCATGCCAGGCCCAGGGGGCCCCCAGCGTCTGTGCTCTGTGCCTCCCTAACTCAGCTGTGGGGGGTGGCGGTGAGGAACTGCCACCACAGCCCTCTTAGTTCTCCCCGGCCCAGGGCCCCCAGCACCCTGGCCACGTACTTCTGCTGGTAGTCCTTGATGAGGCGCTTGGCCTTGCTGTATTTGCGCTCCAGGGCCTGGTACTGGGCCTGGGTCTCGCGCAGGTGCTCGTCCACAGCCTGGCACAGGCTCTGGGCCTCGCCCCAGTAGCCCTCCAGCTTCTCCATGCGCTCCTTGTTCTCCTCCACGCTCTGCTCCAGCTGGGCCTTCTCGGCCCGCCAGCGCCCCTTCTCCTGCTCCAGGCTCTGCAGCTGAGAGAGGAGGGAGCGGCCGTGGGTTGGTGGGGGCCAGAGGGAGCCGTGGGGCACCCCCGTCCTGGCACTGGGGCCAGTCTCCAGGGGATTCCTACAGATGTGGAACCCACCTCACCCCAATTAACTCTCCTTGGCTGTGCCTGAGAGCCGGAACCCAGAGAGGGAAGAGGTGGGGTCTCGGCCCCAGAGCTCTAAGCCAAGTGTCCCTGACACTTCACGCCACTCCTTCATTAGTCACTGGCTACTCTGACTTGGGGCAAGGCAACCTCTGTCTCAAGCCTCAGTCCTCCCCTCTGTGAAAGCGGAGTGATACCTGCCTCTGTCTCCCAAGCTCACAAGGGCTACTACAGTGAGACAGCAGATGTGAAAGGGCACAGCAGGCGAGGGTCACCATTGCTCTCTGTCCCCTCTCTGCAGCCCTGGCCCTGCTGACTAGTCCCTGCCCTTTCTAAACAATCCTGACTCCTCTCCCTGCTCCCAGGTGGCCCCAGTGCAGACCTCCAATCCTCAACAGCTCAGTCCTGAATCCTCTGTTCCCTCTACACCCACTGGCCTGGGCCACGGGCCCACCTTCATGCACTGAGCCCCAAATCCCAAGCCCTGGCCCAACCTTGCTCCCAACTTCCAGCCTTACCACCCAGCTCCTCAAACTGCGCCTCCCACCTGCATAAACCTATGCCTTTCCTGACATACTCACTTCTGTTAAAAGGTGCCACAAACTGGTAGCCATCCAGGCACTCATCTCAAGCCCTTGGCTGCCCTGCCACCTTGTTGGCTCCAAATGTCTCTTGATTTCTGTTCTCAGCCACATAGGCCTTCCTCCAGATCCTCAGACTGGCCACAGGGCCTTTGCATGTGCTGTGCCCACTGCCTGGAACGTGCCTCTTCTACCCTCCCCGCCTTGCCTAGTTATTTCCCACTAGCTCACCCTTTGGCTCACTGCTCAGTGTATCCCTTCCCTGGGAAAGCCCCCAACAGCACAGCCCCACCCCCAGCTGAAGTGGGTTCCTCCTGCTTTAGGAGTTCAGTATGCCTGTCCTCTCCCACAGAGCCCCATGTCAGTTTGTAATGACAGTCACTGGTATGCAGACTCGAAGCTGCACAAGGACAAGGATCAACTCCGGCTGTGCCATCACAGTGACTGAACAGTAGTAGCCGGCATCTAGAAGGTACCCTGTGGACGTTTGTAAACTGAATGAATGAATAAATCTTTGATGTGCCCCTCCCCTTCTTCCTCTGCTCACACCCAGAAACACAGCCTGTCATCTTGACCCTGAAAATGCAGCGCCAACCCACCCTTCCTTTCCAGACCCTCTGCCTGTACTCTGGGAAGTCCTAGCCCGCCCCTGCCAGGACACGGGCCGAGATTCTACCCAGTTTGCCTGCCTCCAAGTCCTGCCTACCCTCACGCCCTCCTACTTTGTAGCCAGTGACCTTCTGAAAACCCCCAGCCCACCCTGGCAGTCCAGCCTGCCTCCATCTCTCCCCAACAGGCACACTGCCACTGCCCAGCGGGCGTCCTCCCAAAGCCAGCTTCCAGGCTTGATCCAGCTCGTCTCCCTGCCAGGAATGCCCTTTCTTCTGCCCTAGCCATCCAAACCCTGCCTCCTCGAGAGGCCTGGCTTTACACTGTCCTCTCTGTGTGCGGGGGTGGGTGGGGGGTGTACCCACACATGGGAGTGTGTATGCATCTCTGTGCCTGGGTGCACCGTGTCCGCGAGGCCCCTGTAGCCCTGTCTGTCCCCACCACACCAGAAGCCCCATGGGCGTTGGCACTCCTACTGTCCAGGCCCCAGCAGGGACCCCATACAGACTTTTTTTTTTTTTGAGACAGAGTCTTGCTTTCTTGCACAGGCTAGAGTGAGTGCCATGGCGTTAGCCTAGCTCACAGCAACCTCAAACTCCTGGGCTCAAGCAATCCTGCTGCCTCAGCCTCCTGAGTAGCTGGGACTATAGGCATGCGCCACCATGCCCAGCTAATTTTATATATATATATTAGTTGGCCAATTAATTTCTTTCTATTTGTAGTAGAGACGGGGTCTCACTCTTGCTCAGGCTGGTTTCGAACTGACCTCGAGCAATCCGCCCGCCTCGGCCTCCCAGAGTGCTAGGATTACAGGCGTGAGCCACCGCGCCCAGCCCCCATACAGACTTTTAACATGAAGTCTGTATGTCTACATGCTTGTGAGGGTTTTAACATGAAGCCTGTATGTCTACATGCCTGTGAGGGTGCTGGCACTCAACGTGCTTGTCTAAGCGTCTATGCACGGTACATACATGTGTTTGTGTATGTCGTGTGTCACCATCTAGTGGTATCAGCATCAACACCTCCGTGTTGCTTGCCCACTGAGCATGTGCATTCCTGTGACACTCTTCCTAGAACAGGTGGTCCACACGACAGTCATGATGACTGTGCATCTTAGAGCAGATGAATGCAGAGCACATCTACGTATCCAGGCTGATGTCCCTGGGCGTGCTGCCACAGGAAGCACGGATCCAGTGTTTCCGTGATCATGTCCGTGTAGAGTGGGTGTCTCTACACGTCTGGGCGACGGGCTCTGTGGGACCATGTGCCTGGGTCCAGGCTGGAAGGTATCCCTGCGTGTATCTCTGGGTAGTCTGTATTTATCACTGGGCCTATATATAGAGGACATATGTGAGACAGAGTAAACACAAAGACATCTACGGCGGGACTTAGTGTGCTTCAGTATCAGAGCTAGTACTTTTGCCTTCTTCCTTTTTTTGAAACAGGTTCTTGCTCTGTTGTCCGGGCTAGAGTGCAGTGGCATCATCATAGCTCACAGTAACCTTAAACTCCTGGGCTCAAGCAATCTGCCTGCCTCAGATTCCCAAGTAGCTGGGACTACAGGCACATGCCACCAAGTCTGGCTAAGTTTTTTATTTTTTGTAAAGATGGGGTCTCACTATATTGCCCAGGCTGGTCTTAAACTCCTGGCCTCAAGTGATCCTCCCACTTCGGTCTCCCAAAATGCTAGGATTACAGGTGTGAGCTACCATGCCCAGCCATACTTTGGGGTTTTTATTGAGTATCTATTGTGCCAGACGTTGTGCTAAGGACTTTACATGTAGTATTTCATTGAATCCTCGCAATGATCCTATGGTGTTAGGTATTATCATTAGCCCATTCTATGGATAAGGAGACCGAGGCAGAGCAGCATGTGATGGTGGAGCAGATGGATCCAAGATCCATATTTTTTTTTTTTTTTTTTGAGACAGAGTCTCACTCTGTTGCCCAGGCTAGAATGAGTGCCATGGCGGCAGCCTAGCTCACAGCAACCTCAAACTCCTGGGCTCAAGCGATCCTACTGCCTTAACCTCCCTAGTAGCTGGGACTACAGGCATGCGCCACCATGCCTGGCTAATTTTTTCTATATGTATTAGTTGGCCAATTAATTTCTTTCTATTTATAGTAGAAACAGGGTCTCGCTCTTGCTCAGGCTGGTTTTGAACTCCTGACCTGGAGCAATCCACCCGCCTCGGCCTCCCAGAGTGCTAGGATTACAGGCGTGAGCCACCATGGCCGGCCCAGAGATCCATCTTTTAACACTATGTCCCTTTGCCTAAGAGTAACCTATTCTATGGGTGCCTGTGCCTTGGGGTGGTATACAGGCATCAGTGCGCAGGTGTGAGGGTGGGGACCCCATTCCTCAACACATGGCCCCTCACCTTTCTTTTGAGCTGCTGGATCTCGGCCTCAGTGACGGCATGCTTGATCTGGAGCTGTGGGCAGAGGGGCAGGCGCTCAGCTCCGGCTGGGTGGGGCCGGCGTGCTGAGGGCAGGACACCAGCCCACCTCCGCCCTCCACCGCCCCGGGCAGCCCCCTCTTCCCACCTCCTTGAACTTGTGCACCAGCTTCTCGGGCTCCATGTCTACAGGGGACAGTGCATCCTCGTTCTCCGCTAGCTCAAACACCTCGATGGCCATCTCACCACCTGGGAACGTGGGGCTCAGTTCCTCATCCTCGTCCGTGGCGTACTCCCCGGTCTGTGAAGGAAGGTAGCAGGGTGTGCACCCTCCCCAGCCTCTCTCAGCCCTGACAGCCAGGGCTTGGACCAGCAGCAGGCTGCCATGGGAGGCTGGGGGCGACCCGGGTATGTGGGTCGTGCCCTCCTCAGCCTGGGGCTGCACCAGAGGCAGGTTTATGTCTTCCCCCAGTAGCTTCGGGAGTCCAGAGGCAGTTCCCCTGTAAGATTGGGACCCTGAAGAAACAGCCTGTACTGTGCCCCTTACACTATGGGTCCCCTGAGGTCTGGCTCTGTCTCTCTCCTCAGATTAGCTCCCCTGAGCTTAGGGGCTATGCCTTCCCCTCAGAGTGGGGGCTCTTTGAGGGAACCATTTCCTTATAGGATTAGGCAGGCTCTCTGAAGATAGAGGGTATGCCTCCTCCATCAGACAAGGGGTTCTTTGAGGGAGGGGTCTACATCTCCTCCCTCAGACTGGGGCTCCCCAGGAAGAGGGACCAGTTCCGCACTTCATGTTTCTTTAGGAGGCCTGGGAAAGCAGTTGACAGAAGAGGTGTAATGCTTCAGCTAGTCACCAGGGGGCGATCACGCCGCCAGCCAGCCTGGAGCCCCTACCTCCTCGTCTTCCTCTCCGTACTGGGCGTATCTCTGCTCCATCATCTCCCGCTGCCATCGCTCCTGTTCCAGGGTCTGCTGAATTAGCTGGGCCACTTCGCTCTGCTCTCCCGGCCGCTCCCGGCCAATCATAAACCTGCAGGGGCACCGGCGTCATCCCCTGCCTGTGTCCTCAGCCGGCAATGCCACCATCCTCCCTGCTGGTGCTCCCCTCTCCAAATGCAGCCCTCCCAGGGGAGGTGAAATGAGAGGGCTGAGTCCAAAGGCTGCAGTGTTAATAATGAATGGGAGAACACAGGGCCCTTACTGGGTTTCCTTCTCAGGGGAGGCAGGAGGGCCCACTAGCTCTTCTGGCCAGTTTTGGGGGAGAGGGGGCGCCAGCCAAACTGAGCTAGGCTGCAGGTGACGTGAACTCAGGAGGTGCCAGCTCAGGAGGCTCTTCCCCACGTGGGAGAAACCCAGGCAGGGGAATGGTGAGGATGACCCGTCCCAGCAGGGCTGGGGCTGTGGAGGTGTGTCTTGGGTATGCTCCAAGCCCCCTGAGATTCAGGAAGGGGCGGGATGATGGCAACCGGAGATTAGGATGGAGAGGAAACAGTGGAACTTCCAGGCACCAGCCCCTCCTCCCCGTGGCCACCCACATCCTGTTTCTCTCCACCACCCTTTCCTGGGGGCAGTGCCCCTCTTGGAGGGGGGGCAGGGAGTCATCCCTGAATGTGAAGCCAGAGGTGGAACCGGGGAGCTTCTAATCCAATCCCCTTCCCTTGTAGGCCCAGGACAAGTCTTCCGGGGACTGCCTGGGGCTGGGCAGGAGGGAGGGACAAAGTTCCTGGTGAGGGGACCCCAATTTGGCTGGCATTCACCCTGCACATCTTGGTTCTTCAATGAGTGAGTCAGGGACAGGCAGAGGGGAAGGAGAATAAGTCCCAGAGGACAGTTTGGGGGGCACTGAGCCCTGGTGGTCCGCAGTGTCAGGGAGCTCGGCATGGAAAGGCAGGCATGGGGCAAGGGACTGTGGGCTCAGCAGTTCCTTCAGGCAGGGGTCAGTGGAACCTCCACAAGCTGGCAGCCCAGAAGCTTCACTGGGCAGGTGAGCAGGGTGTCTGGGTGAGGGCCTCCCCTGCCCAGTGCCCACCGCTCTGGGCTCTCACCGCACTCGGCCCTTGGTATTCCGGAGCACGGAGGCTGCAAAGCTTTGGGTCACTCCCACCAGACTTGTTCCGTCCACCTCCACCAAGAGATCGTTCACCTGGATCCTGGGGGAGCGACATGTTACGAGGGTCACCAGGGGAACTGTGGAGCTGGGGCAGAGGTGGCTCAGTCCCCACAGGGACCTGGTACTTTGTCTACCTGCATAAGATTCATGAGGCCAGAGGACCAGGTATCAGCCAGGCCCATCGTGTGGGCAGTGAGCCAGGCAGGAAAAGCAGACACGGGGCTCCAGGGCCAGGAGAGGCGGCAGGCACTCTTTCCGTGACAATCACACAACTGTCCCCTCCTCCGTCACACCGAACAGAGTGGTGTGACATCCTCAGAGCTCATCTCTGCCATGCACCCTGGCAAGAGGCCCGACAGCACACAAGTGACACACTGCCCTCTTCTGTGCACATTTCTGCACAGACCTGAGTCCACAGATGTCCTCCTAAATGCCCGAGACCCGAGTGGCACTCTCTCATGTTCACACGCCATCGCACACACTTGACACAGGTGCACACCTCCAGCACACTCCAGCCGTAGCACCTGAAGCCCTTGTTCTCCACACAGGAATGGGAGAGATAGGGGCGGCCCAGCCTGGCCTGCCGAGGGAGAGGAAGATGCCGAGGTGGGGGGCCCCTTGGACACCTCCTTCCTCCACTGTCACCTCCCTGGGTGCCCCAGGCCTTCTTTCAGGGCTTCCCCAGGGAAATGGAGGAAACAGCTCACCCCAAAATGCCCCGCACTCCCAGGTGGGCACACGCTCGTGGACACGCATGCACACACACTCGCCCCACTGCCAACAGGCGACAGCAGGAAAGGCTCTGGCGGTTCAAATCAGGAGGGGAAGTGAGTAAGTGAAAGAGCAGGACTGTCACCATTCCTGTTCCCTGCCCCCTCCATGCCATCTGGGTCACAAGAGGCAGAAGCCCCCAGAATGGGGCAACCCCACCTCTAGCAACAAGACCTCAAAGTCCCTAGCCTGCACAAGGACACCTACTCACCTCTGTCATATGGAAGGGGTCTGGGTTTGGAAGTAACACCACAAGCGACCTCCAATGTCAAGCTCTTACAACGACCCGGGGAGATGCCCCACAACCCTGCCCACCACCACTCCCACACCCTGCAATACACACACAGCCAACAGAGGGGTCAGCAAGCTGGCCCAGCGCTCTAGGACACCCTCCCTAAACCTTCTGACCCATGGAACTCACCCCCTCCAGCCACAGAGATGCTCAACACAGGCACGCATACCACACACACGTAGAGTAGCCCAGCTCTGGAGCCACCAGTTTGTCTAGCCATGTCAACACCTGGCCCCTCACCCCCCATGCTCCAGCCACACCTGCCTGCTTTCAGCTCCCCTGCTTTTTAGCACTCAAGTCCAGCGCCACTTCCTCCAGGAAGGCTTCCCTGATACCCAGAGAGGTTGTGCTCTCCTGTCTTATGCCTTTTGTGGTACCCTGTATTTCGCCATTTTCTGTGCGTCCACTTGTTTAATGTCTGTCTACCTTACACTGCACTGCAGGGACCCTCACCAGGGACTCCCCAGGGCCTGGCACCAGCCTGACAACAGTCAGGGACTCAATGTTTGTTAAATGAAAGAAAATGCTCTAATATACTCCAGACACATAGCCTCCACGCCTGTGCCCTCCCTATCCAGGCCCAGCACACACTTCAGACCAGGATGCACAACTGACAGCCCCCCATCTTCACTAGCTGCCCCTGGACACGGCGCCCTGAGGGCGAGGGTTTCTGTCTGTCGTACTCACTGTTGGAGCCCAGGGCCCAGCAGGGCTCCCTCCGTGAACACCTGCACCGCACACAGAGCACGCACGACTCCCAGGGCACGGCCCGAGCCCGCTGCAGGGCCCACCCCCCAAAGGATGGCCAGCAGGGACGGTGGGGCTGGTACCTGCCATCCCGATGGGCTGCGCCACCCTCGGTCACGGTCTTGACGAAGATGCCCAGCTTCTCCAGGCCCATGTCCGCCCCGGCCCCCATGCCGATGATGCTGATGCCCAGGCCCTCGGAGTCTGTGGAGCAGAGGGGTCATGGTGGGGGAGCGCTCCAGACGGGGCTTGCAGGGCACGGGAAAGGCCCTCCATCCTGGACTCTTGGGCAGGGCCCCCACCACAAACCAGTCCCCACACTTAGGGGATGTCCCACAGCTGAGGAGGGGGTGTGGTTCTGTCTTCCCCCTCTTTGCCCTAGAACTGATGGGCAGCAGGGTGTGCCAAGGCTGGCCTGGTGAGTGAGAGACTGCTGTGGATGCGGAGAAGGGTGTGTGGCTTGAAGGGGTGGCTGGGACAGGGCCTGGCCTTTTGGTCTCCTCCCTTTCTGAGCAGTCTCGCCTACTCTTGTGGCTGCAGTGCCAGGGACCTCCTGGTTTTCTCTCCCCCAAGGCCCACTCACCTATCCACACCTGCCCCGCCTCTCATGGGCCTCTGCCACCCAATCTCATGACCCTCCCCACAAACGCACCCTCCTGGGGGATGGCACCACCACCCACCAGCTGCCAGGCCTGGGAGGCACCTGGATTCCTCCCTCCCCCTCACAGCTCTGCCTGAGCCAAATCCCCACCAGGGCCTGTTGATCCTCCTCCCACCCTGGATCTGTCAGGTCCCCCCACGCCCTGCTCTGCCAGCATCCTGCCCACACCACAGTGGGTTCTCCCCACCCACTCGTGACCCTCTGCATACAGCACAGCCAGGTGTGGTCTTTCTAGAATACCTTCCCTGTGCCTCACAGCAGCTTCCAGGCCACCTCAGAAGGAAGACCACAGCCCACCCAAGGTCTGCCAGGCCCCGTCTGCACGCCCTTCTTGCCCTTCCTGTAAAATTGCAGCCAAGCCGCTCTCCTCCGCTCTCCTGCGCCCCTCTAAACGCCCCCTCCCCAGAGCTCAACTCAAGCATCGCTTCCCCAGGAAGCCCCCAGCCCCAGGCTGATTCTGTCTTCTGTTAAATGTTTTCCTATCAGCCCCGATTCCCTCCCAGCACCTATGACAGCACCTAGGGATGCAGCTGGACACGGCTGTTCCACCCTTGTCTGTCTCCCCCACTCTGAGGACACAGGCTCTCGAGGGAGCCTGCCTGGGCCTTCACTGCATCCCCAGCACAGAGCCCCGGACCCAGCACGAAGTGTCCAAGAGAGACCTGTTAACTGAACGGGCAAATGTTGTTCCAGAACAGCGGCAGTGCGGGTCGTGAGCCTGACCAGGGCTGGAATCCCTGTGTAGCTCGGAATGCTGGCAAGGGAGGATGGGGAGAGGTCGCCAAGGACCTGAGTTAGACGTAGAGGCCCAATCTGTCTGTGGGAGCCCCTGTGGGCACAGGTCAGAAGCTGGCCCCAGAGAGGAGACCCGGGTCAACTCCAGCTGTGCCCAAGCAGCCTGGGCCCCTGGCCTCTCACCCTTCTCCAGCTCCACAGGGAACAGCTCCAACCTCTCCACCCGCTTCTCCAGCTCATACTCAGCAGAGGCCGCCATGGGATCCACATCCTCGTTGCGACGATCGTAGTCCTCGTTGGAGTAGGTGCTGAACACCTGTGGAAGGGGGGCGGCCGGTCAGAGAGGCTGGCAGGAGGGCAAGGGCAGAACTGGCACGAGGAGCAGAGGGGCAGGCTGGGCCGCCAGCCCATGCCCTGCTCCCCCAGCCCATGCCCTGCTCCCTTCTGACCACATGCCTTTGCCCCGCCCCCAGACAGGCTTGAGAGATGGGGCTGCACCCAGCCCCGCAGGACCCAGCTCTGAGCAAAGGCCCTTCTAGTTCTGGAGCCCAGGTCAAGACAGAAAGGGACCCAGCCTTGCCCGATCCGCACTGTCATTCTCTCTGCAGCTCCGAGCAGCGTGAGCATGGTCTGCCGGGGATGGATGCACGAGCCCGGAGAAACTGTCAGGCCTAGGAACCCAGACCCCCAGATCAGAAAGAGTGAGGGATGAGCACTCCGGGAGCCAGGCAGAGACGAGCGGGGACACAAAGACACAGACACAGAGAGGAAGGAACAGGCTGAGCAGAAGAAGGGAATAGGAGGAGGGGAGAAAGGATGGAGAAGATGCTGGAGGATGCCAGATGGGGAGAGAGGGGGGAGCGGGTGTGAGACAGCAGAGGGGGAGGGGAGCAGGAGAGAGGAGGATGGGCAGAGGCAGGGACTAGCCAGCTCTGACCTGCACCTGCAGTGGATGCTGGGGTCAGAGGAGGGAGGTAGGAAGGACCACCTGTACCCCATGAAGAAAGGGCAGGCCCTCCACCCCACGTGCCCCTCAGGTGGCAGAGCAGCGGAGAGGGCCAGGCCCTATGGTCTGCCCTGCATGCCTAGGCCTGTCTCCCTCCAGACGGCAGCTCTCTGAGTTATGCCGCCTGTCCCCATGTGCTAGGAGGCTCTAGGACCTGGGCCCTGGGGAGATCAAGGAATCGGAGAAGGTAACAGCCTCTCTGACACTGCCCATGGTGAACCCAGCCTCCACAGGGGCTCCCAGGCCAGCCCTGCCTTGAGATCTCCTGTACCCCTCTGCCATCTCCCTCAGCAAAAATGGGGTTCCCCATCCTCAAAGAACAGAGAAGCTGGGATGGGGCTCTGTAGGAAAGCCTAATTCTGGGCCCAGGCAGGGGTGCCCTCAGTGGGAGGTTAATGAGCACCATTTGGGGTACCATGACGTGTTCGGGCTTCACTGCCTGCAGCGACAGGTTGGCACCACTTGGAGCCAAGCGGGGGTGGGGAGGAGTGGGGAGCAGCTCTATCAGATGGCTGGGCCCGAGGCCGAGGGAGCCAGAGTGGGGCCCTGTCTCCCCCAAGGCCCAGCTAGAGCCCCCTCTGCACCAAGAGCAGGTCCTGCAGGTACCCTGGCGGGCAGTGGCACTCCTGTCCCAGCCTTTGTTTGGACTTGCTCCATGTCATTCCCACCCACGCCAACGGAGGCTCACTGCCACGGTGGGAGGGGGAGGGATGCACGGAGGACTAGAAGCATAGCTGGAAGGGGCCTGCGTGGTCCATTAGCTCTATGTCCTCAATCTCACAGCATCAGAGAGACCCTGGCTCAGGCCCTTAAAGCTCGTCTGTCCATTGTACCCCTTGGAGGAACAGACTGCCCGTTCCACTCACAGCCCAGGACACCAGGTCTGCCGCCCAAGGTCACACAGGTTAGACAGTGGCAAGGCAGGATGAGACTGCACCCAGCTGGGCTCTGGTGATGGGTTGCTGGTGACTCTGTTCCCATTTACACAAGTGCGCCAGACCCTGTGACAGGGGCTGGCGTGGGCCTGGACTCAGCAGATGGGTTTTGGCCCACTTTTGCATCTGAGACCTTGACCCTGACCCTCTCTCTGCTCCAGGAGACAAGGTCCCCTCATCTCTCAGTCTTTGTGGTCTCCTGGGTCAACCAACACCCTACCAAGACACACAGACACACCCCCACGCTGTGACCTCCAAAACACACCCTCATAGCCTGACCTGGGCTTTGCCCTTCCTTCCTTGTTCTTGGCCTATCAAGTCCTGTTCTCCTTTCAAATCCTGCCCCTGCAGGATTCCCAGGCCTCAGGCTCCGAGGCCCCACAGCCCTCACCCCCCAAATCACCCCCCACCCCTCCTCAGTCTGCCCACTACAATATGCCCAGCCTATCAGAGGCCCTGGGCCCAGTCCCACCTCCCTAGGTGACAATGTAGAATCGGGTTCTCTGCCCTCAGCAGAAACCTCCACCTGTATAAGGGCAACAACTGGGTTGTCAGTGGGCACAGGACGCTGCACTCGGTATCAGTGCAGGGGTAGGGGTGGGGGGAAAACCGGGGTTTCGGGCACCAGGGAGAGGAGGAAATTCCCAGCAAGGCCAAATGTCAGACGCATACTCAGGCTGCACTGCACACCCGGCTCTCACACTGGGCGGAAGAGCTTCAGAGTCTCCAGGGAGTCGGGGAGGACTGCTCCAAATCATGTGCTATTTTTTACCAAAAAATCAGGGTAAGGTGTCAAATATAGACAGTGAGAGGCCCAGACCAAACTCAATCTCTGAGGGCATCAGGCTGCTCAGAGAATGGGTTGGGGTGGGGATAGGGGGACTCCCTCAGAGTCCCAAGATCCTCCGTTCCCTCCAGGAACCCACTGCCTCCAGGAGGGGTGCAGGGATGGGAAAGGACTCCTAAGGTCCCAGCCCAGGGGAAGGGGCTGGCCTAGGAGAGGAATAGCAACCTCCACTCACTTTTAACCTTTTAGGCCTCTTACTGGGGTGGGGGGCAGGAGGTGGGAGAGGGGCAGAGGTTGTACTCTGGGGCGGGTGAGAGGAAACTTGGGCAGCTTCAGTGTCCAGGAGTAGTTATGGAAACGACAAGCAAACAGATGGGGGTTTGGCTGGAGAAGGATAAAGGCCGGTAGAGACCTGGACACTTCCATGGGGCGGACCCAGGGCTGGGCACAGCTGAGCCTGAGGCAGTGAGAAAGAATAATCAAGGCTGAATGTGCCAGCCAAGAGTGGACGGTGGTAAGAAGTGGCAGGGGAGGGCCCTGGGGTTCTTAATTCTCCCCAGGGGGTGTCCCTTCCCTGACCACACTGTGCTGAGGATCTCAAAGCACTGGCACAGCCCACAAACCAATCGCCAAGAGTGGTGGTGGGAATGGGGGTAAAATGAGACCCCCAAAAGGGGCAGCTCCCATCCCTTTTTCAAAAGAATGTGGCAAGAGCACTGGGGGACTGCCAAGCCATGGGCGTCTGTCCTACTGGGCAGGCAAGAGCAAAGGCATGCCCACTACTGCCAGGCACCCTGGGGTTTCCCAGCCCCACCTCCTCCTCTGCCAGCAGAAGGCCTATTCCCCTCAAGGGCTGATAGTGCCCCTTCCCAGGGCAAGCCAGGACCTGGTAGATGGCGGCACAGAACCCCAGGGAGCAGGGCCCCAGCTCCAGTCACATGGCCACAGACCAGCTCACCCTAACGACCTGCTTCCCTCTTTCACTTCTGCAAAGTTGGGGTAGGGGTACAAACAGAATGAAGGAAGAGCCTAGTCCCCTGCACCTTCCTCTGCTGCACCTTTGTGTTGGGAAATTCCCGGCCATCGCTCCCTGGTCCCATCCAGCTCTTCCTGCACAAGGGGCAAGCAGGGAGTTTCTAAGCCCCCCACCCCCTTCCAGGGTGGAATAGGACCAATGCAGGGAGTCTCTCCCCAGGACACACACTCCCCTTCACACCATCCAAGGCCCTGCTTCTGGCAATCTCTGGAGGAAGGAATGTCTGGCGAGGAAGGGAAAGCAGGTGTCCCAGGACCCTCATGGGACAGGGAGGGTGCGGCGGGTGGGGCAGGTAGGACATCAGGAGGAAGAACCTCAGGGCAGGTTGGGGCAGGCCACTCGCATCTCAGACCTGAAAACCGTCCACCTCTGACAAACAGCTGGAACTCCCCCACGCCCCCTCTCAGGGTGGGAACTTCTGGGAAGGGGGCTGGGTGGCAGGGGCTGACTAAGCCAGCCAAACCCGGCTAGCTGTCAAGCGGAGCTGGGGGCGGCCGCGTGCACGTGGCAGGGGCGGCGCGGGGGCGGGGAGGGGGGCCCCCTTACTTGGATGGGCGCAGTGCTGAAATGGATCTTCCGGCTCGGGGCCGGGTCTTCTTCCTCCGAGAGCCCGGGGATCTCCACGCACCCCGACTCAGGCTCGTAGGGGGGGTCCCCATCCTCCTCATCTTCGTCGTCGTCCTCTTCCAGGGCACTGCCCCCAGAGTCCTCCCCGAGCCCACTGTAGGCACTCACGTCCACCAAGTCCGCCTCGGAGAAGTCCTCCTTCTTGGACTCATCTGCCTCCTCAGGGGCCACGTCCGGGGCCCTGCCATTGCCCGCCCCCGTCTCTGGCGCCGCCACCGTAGCCGCCGCCGCCTCCTCCTCCTCGGGAGCCGCTTGGGCCTTCTGCTCCTCAGGCGCGGGACTGGCTGTGGTCGCCGAGGTGCTGCCATTCTCCAGGGCCGCGTGGACTGTCACCTCGGCCTGGATCACCTCCCCGGGCGCTGACTCTGCCTCCGACTCCCCGCTCTCCTCCACCTCCACCGGCTTAATCTTCCGCACCTCCCGGGGCTTGGGGGGCGGTCGGGCGGGGGCCACCCGGTGCTGCGGGGGCTGCTGCCCTCCGGGGCCGCGCTCCTTCTCGGCCGGGGCATCCCCCGACGGGGCGGGCGGTGGCGGCGGCGGCGGCTGGAACACCCGGGACCGCTTACTGACCAGCTTCGAGTTGACCTGGGGAGCCCCTGCGGCCGCGGCCCTGGGGGCCCCGGGCCCGCGCTGAAGGCCGGTCCGCGAGTCGGCCTTCTCGAAGACGGCGCTGAGCTGGCTGACCGTCGGCGACACGGCGTCGGCGTCCAGCTTGTCCAGCGCCTCGGTGCTGCCGTTGAAGCGCACCACGACATCCAGCTTCCGGTCCTGCAGGCCGGCGCGCTCCTGCCTCAGCAGCCGGCGCGCCGCGGCCTCCTTGTCGCCGCCTGCGGCCGCGGGGCCGCTCCGTTCGAACAGCTTCCGCGTCTCCTGCAGCCGGGACGGCGGGTGCGGCGGCGGCGCGGGCTGCGCGGAGGGCGCCGGCTTGGAGTCGAAGCGGCTCACGCGCTCCGACACGCTGGTGCCCAGCTTGAGCAGGGCGCTGTGGTCCACGTTCTCGTTCAGGCTGCTGGCCCGCGGCAGCGACAGGCGCACGCCGCGCTCTGACGCCCGCGGGGCCTCGGTCGGGCCCGCGCCGCCACCCGCCTCGCCCGGCTGCCCCGCCGTCGTGCCCATCTGCAGGAACATACTTTTGATGCGGTGGACGTTGGAGCCATATTTCTTGTGGTGGGCCCCCTTGGGTGCCTCGTCGGGCCCGGGCGCGTCAGGCTGCTTCAGCGCCTGGATGCCCGCCTCGTAGGCGCTGCGGTGCGGGGAGGCGCTCCGGAGGGGACCCCCGGGCCCCCGCGGCTCCGTCTTCATCATGGTGGGGGGAGCCGGGTTCACATGCCCCCGCTCTCCGCTCCCCCCCTTCAACAGGCGGCTGGCCAAGTCGGGACCACCGCCCCCTCCCCCAGAAAAAAGAACCTCCGAAAGGCCTTTTTTAGGGTCTCCCCAAAACCAAGCTGCCCCAATCAGTTAATGTCGCTTTAAAAAAAAATGGAAAAAAAAATCCCCAAGCGCCCTGTGTGGGTCGCCTCCCCCAGTCAAGCTGCCAAAGACAGCCAGTCCCCCTTCAAAAGCCCGAGCGGCCTGGTACCGTCGCCCCTACCCAAATTAGAAAAGCGGCGGCCGGGGCCGGTGGGAGCGCGCGCCCTGCCCGTGAAGCAGCCGCGGCGGCGTCCGTTCACATCGTCCGAGGCGGTGTCAGCGCGGATGGCAGCCCGGGAGACCCCCACTAGGGCCAGAGGCCTCGGCTCTCGGGGGCCCCGGCACCGCTGCGCCCATGGCTGCTCGGCCACCCGGGCCGCTCCGCCGCCGCGTCTCCCTCCCTCCCTCCCTCCCCCCCGCGCCCCGAGCCTCGGTCTTTCTCTGGCTCTGCCGGAGCGGCGGCTGCCGGAGACGGAGCGGCTGCCCTTCTCGCCGCCGCCGCTGGGGGACTGGCACCTCTGGGTCCTAAAGGGATCGGATTTCCGGGGCTGGAGCCTGAGAGCCCTCCTCTTCCCTTCCACCCCCACGTATCCCCACCCCTGCCCGCCCCTCGAGGACAGCCTTCCGCTGCCCCCGGACCTGGCCAGTCCTCCTCAACCCTTCCATCCCAACCTCTGGCTGCAGCATGTCACAACCCGCAGAACTGCACCCCACTAAATATTGGGGGGAGGCAACCCAGCCACGGTGGTCTCAGTGTGGCCCCTCTCTCCTCAGACGGGAAGGGTTCTGTAGGGAGGGACAGAGGATCATTTCCTTCAAGGTCCTTAGACCTCCGCAGTTGGCTTCAAGGCTAGTGGCATCAACATCACTGGGCGCTTGATAAAAATACAGATTTCTGGGCCCTCCCCCACAACTTGTGAAGGAGAACCTCAGATGGAACCCAAGAATCTGCATTTTATCACTTTGCTGTAGGGCAGCTTTTGCACCCTTGAAGGTGTGAAAACTTGGCCCAGTGTTGCTGACCTTGTGCTGGTGGAGGAGGGGGATGAAGGAAGCAGGTGGCCTCCATCACCCAGGTGGCAGGGGATCCCCAGAGCTGCCCTTTGCCCTTTGCAAGTCTGAAGAGGGTCGTGTCCTGTCGCTAGCCTGTTCTGCACCCCAGGCTGGAAGAGTGGGGGTAGAATCCCCATCTTCATGCCCCTACTAGGGCACTCCTGCCTCTCAAACAGGAAGAAGGGGTTTAGGAGGAGGAATTCTAGAGGCCTGGGGCCAAAGTTTCCCCAGTGAGAGCTCTACCTTGCGTCTCTGATTTAAAGGATCCTGGCCACTGTGTGCAAGTGTGTGCAGGGGGAGCGTGACAGTGACCTACACATCGCCTGTTCTGGCAACCCAGAAAGCTGCTCGGATGTCCATCCGCCCCACCCCACCCCCACCCCTGCCCCCTAGTACACAACAAGGGGCCTGGGGCTGCCTGGGCCCTGGGTGTAAAGTCCATCCTCTGCACAGGTCCAAATGAACTGCTGCAGTCCACAGATCCCAGAAACTGATGAACAGAGTGGACCCTAGGACCCAGAGAACAACTCAGGCACAAAGCCTCCCCCCACTCCCAGCTGCTTCCTGCATCTCAGGCCTTTCTGCGGCCTCTGCCTCCTCCCCCGCCTTCTTCCCCTCCATCCTCTTCCTCCTTTTCCTAATCTCCCAGTCTCTCCCCCCTGGCTGGGAAAGGGAGTCTTCCTACCCCTTCGCTGCAGGGGTGTGTGTGGGTTTTGTGGGATATTAACCCCGTTGCAAAAGAGCTCTGTACAGCGTGGGGGATGGGGTGTGGGGATGCCTCCTGGGAACCCTGAATATTGGGATGGGGAGGGGCCAGGAACCGCAGGACTGGATCCCAAGGCTGGTGCTAAGGGGGAGGGAAGATCTGGGTTTTGAGCTGGAGCCAAAAATGAACCCAGACCTCAGGCTTTCCAATGCCACCTGCATCGTCTTTGCCCAGCTGCCCAAGAAAGTCTGCCCTCCCCAATTTTGTATTTTGAGATGAGCAGAGTGAAGAAGCCATGCTCAAGCTCCCCTTCCTCCTGATCCTTCTTAGAAGGCTTCTTTCAAGAATAAACTTTGGGACTTGGGTTTCCAAACTCAAGCTTGGGGCTTGAAATCCTCCTCCCAACAGCCCCCCCCCACCACCACCACCACTACAGAAGTTGAGAGAAGACAGAAATCTCACCCCGTCAGGGTTGGGAGTTGGGCAGTGTCCTCAGAAGCTCTTGTGTGGATTGGAGGAGGGCGCGGGCCCCTGGGTGTTCTGCCCAGAATCTCCCACACCCTTTGGGTGAGTCATCTTAACTGGTCCCAGCCAAGGGGTCTGTGCCCACGCTTCTGGCCAGGTGGGGAAGCCCCCGGCTTCTGAGGGTGGGAGGAGAAACCAGCTGTCAGGCCCAAAGACCCTAGGACCCCCAACATCTCCAGCAGCAGCTTGGAATGAACTAGAATCATCAGGATTCTCTCTAGTCTCCCTGCCTAGAGATTTGGAAATCTCAAATCCAGAGATTTGGAAACCATTTAATGGCTTCGGGATGTGATGCCAGGCCGGAGCTTGGGTGACTGAGGCTAATGAGTGGGATTATTATTTCACGGGCTCCTGGTGAGCGCAGCACCCCCAGCCAGAATTCCCTAGGAAGCTTTTATGGAGCCGTAAGTGATTTACCATCACTCTTTCCCTGGTGTCAGGCACCAAGCCGGCTGGCCTGTGAGATGGGTGGGGAATGAGATGACCTTTCCTCCATTCCCTCCCTGCCTGCCTGGAGCAGTAATCCCACCTGATAAGAGGGAGGCTCCTATCCACGCTGGAGGCTTTAAACCTAATTTTCTCAGCAGGCCGGAATTGTCACCCATTTCCTCAGGTTCAGTACTCCAGGATAATTTAACCACCCTTTCTCTTTCGGAGGAGAGCTTGATGGCCAAGTTGCCTGGTAGTCTTCGGAGGTAAGTTTCTTCCTTAACTTTGCCCTGGCATAGAGGGTGAAGTGGTTCCCAAGGTTGACCCTGGAACCAGGCAGCCAGGGTTCAAATCTTGGCTCTACCACTTCTTAGCTGTGTGACCTTGGACAAGCCATTTATCTCCTCTGTGCTCTGGGAAGATGCACTGAGGCCCAGGGAGAAGTGAGAGTGGCTGAAACACAGAAGATAGGGTGTGTGGGGAAGGAGATGGCTTTCCCAGCCTTACTAAAAAGGCCACAGGCTGTAGTAGGTGGAGATAATCGGCCTGTCTCTCCTCCTGGTAAAGCCCCTCCCTGTTTTCCCACATACCCCACCTCTGATGAGGGCCCTCTGGGAAGATGCTCTGTGAGGACTGTTCCCTGAGGCTGGCTCCTTTTAAACACTAGGTGTAACTGCAGAGAAGTGATAGAGGCGTGGAGAGGCCTGATGTATGATAAGTCCCAGGCCCTCAGCGCCCTGGGCTCAAGCCCGGGCTGGCTGCCAAGGCTGGCTTCTCTTTCCAGCCCTGGGGCTTTGAGACTCAGCCTCTAAAAGTGGTTTTTCCTTGGCCAGGGTCATCTAAGCAGAGGCTGGCATAGACCCCACCCTCTGGCCCTTTTGTGGTAAGCCAGTGGCCCCAGTCACTCCCCTTCATCTGTCAGCCTCTGCCAGGGACTGGGGCTGGTTCTAGAATGCGGGAAAGGTATGCCTGTATGTGTACAACTCGAATCCAGGATGTCAGTGTTGGAAAGGCCTTTAGTGGCCTTTGGCTGACCCCTTCGCAGGGCGAATGAGGAAGGCTGAGAAGTAGTGTACCTAGTTTTAGAGGAAAGAGACCAGGCTAGGATTCACCAGGCCTGAATTGAGTCCTAGCTCCACCCGTTTGCCGGGTGACCTTGGGCTAGTCATTTCCCTTCCCTAAGCTGCAATTTCCTCCAAAAGCTCAACTTGAATGTCTGTCTCCTAAGCACAGGGGACACTGGGTGTACCCCAGGTGTCCTCCACTCCGTGTGTGGAGCACACCAGAACATGGGCATTGAAGCCTGAGCCTCTTTTGCAATTTCCACCTGCTACTTGCCAGATAAGGGACTTTAACAAATTCCTTCATCCGTAAGATGGAGATAATATACCAACCTCATAGAATTGCTGCCAGCATTAAATGAGCTCTCAAGGCGTAAGGCACAAAGGCGGTCCCCGGAGTATAGGCTCTTACCGCACGAGTACCCAAGCGTGTATGGGTGTGTGTGCGTGCATGCACCTGCGTGGGCAGGTATGGCCGAGAATGAACATCAGTGTTTGCATCTCTAAGTGTGTCTTTTTTTTTTGTTGTTTGACACAGAGTCTCACTTTGTTGCCCAGGCTAGGTGAGTGCTGTGGCATCAGCGTAGTTCACAGCAACCTCAAACTCTTGGGCTCAAGCAATCCGCCACCATGCCCAGCTAATTTTTTCTATATATATATATATTAGTTGGCCAATTAATTTCTTTCTATTTATAGTAGAGACGGGGGTCTCGCTCTTGCTCAGGGTGGTTTCGAACTCCTGACCTCCAGCAATCCGCCCACCTCAGCCTCCCAGAGTGCTAGGATTACAGGTGTGAGCCACTGTGCCCGGCCTCTGAGTGTGTCTGCATGACACTTTGGGTCTCTCGTTGCCTTTTAAGGTCCACTATGTGAAATTCTGAAACATAAGCAGCCCCTGCCTTCACTTCCTCACAAGCTTTGGGGATCATTCTTGGGATGAAGGTGACCTCCCTTCTCTACCTCCCAGAGTGTTTCCATTCCTACCTGTTGGTGCTACAACCCCACCATTGCCCCTGCAGGGAGAGGGGTCCTTGGGGTCCTTCCATAGCTGGGAGACTGCCTTGCTGCCTGTTCCCTCACTGTGCCCGTTTCTTTCTCATTCTCCACCCTTCACTCCAGTGGCACTTGGAAAGTTCAGATACATCTTGGAGACCAAGGGGGATGGAGGAAAGACTGAGAGGAGTCAGGGTGTGTGTGTGTGTGTATGTGGGTGTGGGTGTGTGTGTGTGTTCAGGGGTGGGGGAAGGGGTGGGACAGAGGAAAGATTTCTCCAAATCATCAGTTGCTTTAAAAGAAAGCCTATATTTAGCTGGGCTTAGAGGGCCTGTAAATATGTATTTTGCAATGCAGACAGCCATAGCCGTGGGAGCTCTAGAGATATGCAGGGAGGTCAAAGAAAAAAAATAATCAGAAAAATTAGCCAATATATTTTGTCATCAGCAGAGTCAAAGAATTCTTTCTACTGTCTGCTCCCATTACTAATAATACACATTTCTGTATTTTGACGGTTCCTATTTTTCATGCGTTCTCTGGATCTTGTGCAGAGGGGGCCTGAGAGGGCTAATGGTTCTCAGTGCTGCCTGTTTCTGCCAGCCTTTGCCTTGCCTGCACTGGGTTGGGGGAAAGAGGGCCCTGACATCTCCCATCCCCACTGCCCCTGCCGGGCTCTGCCAGGCTCGCATGAAGCCTGCACAGGTACAGCCTCCATAACACCAGCTCGGGTCTCCCACACTCCACCCCTTGGACTCATGTGGCCTTGGAGGTGACAGGTGAAAACCTTGCCCCTTCAGGGCAGTTCTAAAGACAATTTTTATTATTTAGCCTTATTTTTTTAGTTTGTTTTTTTTTTTTAATTTCACTAATTTTATTATTTTTATTTTTTTCCTTCTTTTCCCAAACACTAAGTTTGGAATATTTTTTTAGTTTTAAAAGTTTCTTTCTTTGGGCTGGGCGGGGTGGCTCATGCCTGTAATTCTAGCACTCTGGGAGGCCGAGGTGGCAGGATTGCTTGAGCTCAGAAGTTCGAGACCAGCCTGAGCAAGAGTGAGACCTGTCTCTACTATAAATAGAAAGAAATTAGCCAAACAACTAAAAATAGAAAAAACATTAGCCAGGCATGGTGGCACGTGCCTGTAGTCCCAGCTACTTGGGAGGCTGAGGCAGAAGGATCACTTGAGCCCAGGAGTTTGAGGTTGCTGTGAGCTAGGCTGACATCATGGCACTCTAGCCCAGGTGACAGAGTGAGACTCTGCCTCAAAAAAAAAGAGTCTTTTTTCTTTTCTTTTCTTTTCTTTCTCTTTCTTTGAACCAGGGTCTCACTCTGTCACCCAGGCTGGAGTGCAGTGGTCTCATCATAGCTCACTGCACCCTTGAACTTCTGGGCTTAAGCAATCCTCTCACCTCGGCCTCCCAAAGTGCTAGGATTACAGGTGTGAGCCACCGCACCTGGCCCATGAAAGTTTCTTTAAAAACAAGAGCTGGTAAAAAAAACAGAAAAAAGTAAAAGATATTGTTTTTATAAAAAAAGAAGAAAAAATCCCTGAGCCAGATTGTGATAAAAAAAAAAGTAAAAGATATTGTTTTCTTTTAAAAAACAAACAAACAAACAAACAAAACAAGAGCCAGGCCCAGACATGGCGGCTCAGGCCTGTAATCCTAGCCCTCTGGGAGGCTGAGGCTGGTGGATCCTTTGAGCTCAGGAGTTTGATATCAGCCTGCGCAACAGTGAGACCCCGTCTCTACTAAAAAAATAGAAAGAAATTAGCTGGAGAACTAAAAATAAGTAGAAAAAATTAGCCAGGCATGGTGGCACATGCCTGTAGTCCCAGCTACTCGGGAGGCTGAGGCAATAGGATTGCTTGAGCCCAGGAGTCTGAGGTTGCTGGGTGAGCTGGGCTGACGCCAGGCACTCTACTCAGGGCGAGAGTAAGACACTGTTTCAAAAAAAACAAGGGAGGTTCAGAGAATCCCCTAACAAACAGAATTTACAAATGCTAGCAATGTGCCATTTTTGCTTCGAGTTTTTTCATATAAAAGAAAGAGAATATTCGAGTTTGAGTTGAAACCTTTCCTTTTTATCCCCCTATCCCGTTTTCCACCCTCCCCACACTCACAAATTTGAAATGCGTCCTGGCCCATAATTTTTGCATTATTATTTTGCGGTTATAGCAAATTTATACATATAAAATTCACCATTTTAACCAAATTTTTAAGTGTACAAGTCATTGGCATTATGTACATCCATATGGTTGTACAACCACCACCACTGTCTCCAGAACTTTTTTTTTTGAGACAGAGTCTCTGTTCCCCAGGCTAGAGTGCTGTGGCATCAGCCTAGCTCACAGCAACCTCAGACTCCTAGGCTCAAGCGATCCTCCTGCCTCAGCCTCCCGAGTAGCTGGGACTACAGGCATACACCACCATGCCCAGCTAATTTTTTCTATATGTTTTTAGTTGGTCAATTAATTTCTTTCTATTTTTATTAGAGACGGGGTCTCGCTCTTGCTCAGGCTGGTTTTGAATTCCTGACCTTGAGCGATTCACCCACCTCAGCCTCCCAGAGTGCTAGGATTACAGGCGTGAGCCACCGTGCCCGGCCTCCAGAACTTTTTCCATCTTCCAAAGTTGAAACGTCATACCCATAAAATAATTACTCCTCATCCCCCTACCCTTATGCCCTAGGTACCATTGTGGTACTTTCTGTCTCTGTGAATTTGACTACTCTAGGTACCTCATATAAATGGAACCATACAGCATTTGTCCTTTTGTGTCTGGTTTATTTCACTTAGCATAATGTCTTCAAGGATGATACATGTTGAATTTCCTTCCTTTTTAAGTATAGTCCATAATTTCACATTTTCCCTACACACTTAAGTATTCATAAAACGGCACATAGTAGTGCTGCTCTATGGAGTTCTGTATTTTTAAAATTTATGTAACAGCTATCACACTATTATTTGTACCATTTTGTGCCTTTTCCCACTCACCATACTTTCACAGTGGAGTCTCATTTGTCCATTTGGTCTGCTCATTTTGACTTCTGTTTATTATTTTATCGTGTGATTAAGCCATAATTTATTTATCAGTTCCTCTACTGATGGGCATTTAGGTTGTTTCAATGTTTCACTATTCTAAGGAGGGCTGCATAAACACCCTTGCACTTTTCTCAAAACCCATCTCTAGAGTGTATACTTAGAAGTAGAAAGCTGGGATTGTAGGGCAGGAACACTTTCAACTTCACTGGTACTGCCAGACTGCTCTCTGCAGCAGCCGAACCAATTTATCCTCTCACCACCAGCATTTATTTGTACAAGATGTCCTGTGTGACCATCTCCTTGCCAACGTTTGCTCTTGTTAGACTTATTTTTGCCAATCCGATGGGTGTGAATTGGTATCTCATTTGAAGCTGCATTCTCTGCCTATGAGGTCGAGCATCTTACTGTGCTCATTGGCCGTCTGGGTTTCCTCTAGGCAAATCACTTATGTCCATATCCTTTGCTCGCCTATTGTAGCTTTTGGTGCAAGTGACAGCACAAAGCCTAGCTAGAAGGGCTTTAGGCAAAAAGGAATTTTACTATCTGACATAACAAGAAGTCCTAGGGTTGGTTAATTCAGAGACTCAACTGTAACAGCAAGGACCAGGGTCTTTTTGTCTTTCTGCAATACCCTCCTTGTGTTGACTTCTCTTATAGACTGGCCCTTCATGGTCCCAAGATGGCTGCCTCATTTCCAGGTGTCTCATGTAGACAACAGTGTCCAAGGCAATTGATGCTTTCTTTTTTTCTTTTCTTTTTTTTTTTTTTTTGGTTCACTAAATTTATTTTAAAAATCATAAAACATTTCTTACAAAAGAGCATAACATTCTGCACACTGCTCTAAACAGATGCCAGAGACATGTGGACTATTGTTACTTTCCTCCCTGTCCCACCCCCCAAATGTTACAGTGACCACAAAGCAAGGTGTTCACAATTATTACATGGGGAAAACTTTTTTTAAACCACCAACAATGAACAAAAAATAAAATTCATTCACTCTCCTGCTGTTTCAAAATTTCCATGTTAGTTTTTGCACACCCTTCCCCCCCCCAACCCTGTTTGTAAGGAACTAAAACATTACATCTGGTGAACAGCAAAGATTTCACTACACCTCAAATGCAAAACACCTATGAAACAGAGGAATGTTGGCTTTTTAAACAGAAGCACATAAAAACAAAAAAGATGCAGGACTCCTTCAGTTCTTCACTAGCCTTAGAAAAACTTTCCAGAATACTGCTTCACACTATAAAAAAGAAAAAATATCTTGCATTAGAATCCTTCAACATCTGCATACTGCTTCACACTGTTCTGTAGCAAATACTGTGCATTCTGTATCTGGTCCTGTGTTCCTGTGATGGCAATGATCCGATCTTCGGATCCTCCTAAAGGCTCATCGATTTTGATTGAAGCTCCCTACTCATGACGGATTTGTTTAATCCACTGACCACCTTTGCCAATAATAGATCCAGCCAAATCTTTGGGAATAGTTACTTGTGTAGTAATAAAAGGTCCACCAAGATCACCATATGAGCCACAACCCCCTGCATAGGAATAATCATATCCAGAGCCATAAGCCATGGCTGTGGTTCATAAGCCATCTGCCATTCTGATGGGCTCCGTGTATCTACTGCAGAATCCCAAGTTTCATCAGCACTGAAACCAACTATTGTAGCGGTCTCCTGGTCTTCCTCTTCTATCATAGGCCGTTAGATCTCCTCCTCTAAGAAGTTGTGGTGGAGGAAGAGGGAGATTCCGAGTTCTACTACCACCCTGGCCACCTTGACCAGGAGGAGCGGGAGGTGGTCCTCTACGAGGGCTCATATCATCATAATCTCTTTTAGATGGAGGCATGGGACACCCACCTTGACCTGGAGGCATTCTGTCAAAACCACCCCTTCCCCGCATTGGAAATCCTACAAGCTGTTCATGGTGGTCGCCAAACATCATTGTAAAACCACCATAATCATAGGTTTCATCGTAAAAATTGGGATCATAAGGCTGTGCACGTCCTTTGATGGGAGACTCAGATATAAGATCGAGAATGATCTTTATGTACTCTACGACCCTATCAGGTTTTCCTCCAATAAGAACGACTCTGTCAGTGGAATGAGGACAGCATTCCTGGAAAAGCTTGATTGTTGTTTGAGTGTTCTCACAAAGTTCTTTGATTTTAGCACCTTTGACCCCAATCATTCCTCCCACCAGACTGATGAATCAACGTTCTCAACTTGCAGTCAAAGTTGCTTCCTTTATAGTGCTGGTGATTTAAGGATTCCACAGCATCAGATTCGAGTGGGAGCTGGCTGGTTGCAGTGGGTGATGGCAACTGCAGGCCCTCTTCCAAGGTAGGGATGATTTTCTTCAGAATTTCTCCAATTGTTTCAATATCACCACTGATACTCAATATGCGCTCGGGGCCACGGCTGTCTGGGACTGAAACACTGGCATTGTAGTCAGTATGGAGAGCCTTAATATTCTTGCCTCCTTTTCCAATCACTGCCCCAGCATTCTTGCTCTGAAGCAGATTGCGTAATTCAACCATCTCATCAGTGTTTCTAGACCTTTCAAATGCTTGTTCGTCTTCTGTATCTTCCGCAGGGCCTTTACCAAATTCACCGTTGGTTTCAGTGTTGGGGAATGTTTCCTCTGGCTGTTCAGTTTCCATTTTCTTGTATTAAATGGACACGCCAATCAGTTATTATATATCCTTGCAGAGCAGAACTGAAGTGTTCTGGGCGGGACCCACAACTGACACCCTAGTGCTGCAGTAGCCGCTGTTCCTTCCCAGCCGGGCCGCCTCAGCCGGTCCGATGCTTTCTTATTAGAGTCTTTTCCATGGGCCTCACAGGCCATCTCTCTTCCCATCTTGGTGACCAGAGTTGCATAAATGTCCACGCCTAAACCAGTCACTGACCAGAGAAACAAAATCATTGCACCATATTTAGGCCAATCACGGTTCACCTGATGAGGCTGGGGAAGGCCCAGTTTCCCCCAAAGCCCAAACCCTTGAATCAGATCAAGGTTCTATTATGGCAGAAGAAAGGAAAGGATGCTATTTGGAGTGGCACTCAAAAGGTCTGTCCTGTCCTTTTTGATTTCTAGAAGGTCTTTCTATATTCTGAATATTAACTCTTTATCTGTTGTATGTGCTGCCAACATTGGCACCCACACTGTTGCTTGTCTGTTAACTTTGTAATGTCATTTTCACAGCAGAAGGCTTTTTTTGAGGGTAATATGATAAAATCAGTCCATCTTTTGCAAGTGTGTCTCTTGTCTAATAAATGCTCTCCTACCCTTAGGTGTTCTGTATTTTCTCCTAATTATTTTAAAGTTTTGTTTTTCACTTTTAGTTCTTTCATCCATCTGGAATTCATAGTTATGGATCGTGTGAAGATTTTTCATAGGAAAAGCCAATTGTCACAATAGTTTTTATTGAATAGTCTTTTCTCTCTCACTGAGCTGCAGTGCCACCACCATCATAAATCAAATTCCCACATATGCTTGGATCTGTTCCTGGGCACTCTATTCTATTGATCCCTTTGTCTAGCCCGGCACCAATACCACATTGTTTTAATTACTATCGCTTTCAAAAAAGTCTTGGCATCTGTTAGGGGCAGGCCCTTCTCCTTGTTCATTTTCAGAATTGTCTAGCCTTTGCTCTTCCCTTTACAATCAGTTTGTCTAGCTCTGTGCAAAATCCTGTTGGGATATTTACTGGACATGCATTGGATCAACAGATTGATGTGGAGAAAATCATCTTCATGATATTGAGGCTTTGTACTAAACTGAATAGGTCTCTACATGTCTCCATTTATTCCTTTTATAGCCTAGAATGTTTTCCTTCATAAAATATCTTGAAATGTCTAAGTTTTTTTCTGGATTCTGTACATTTTAATTTTTTTGTGAATGATTGCTTTTTAAAAAGATACAATGATTTCTAATAAATTATTGATAGTGTATAGCAGCACTGTCGAATTTTGTAGTTTATTGATATTTGGATGTTGATCTTTGTCCAGCAACCTTGCTGAGCTCACTTAATAACTCTAACAATATGCTTGTAGAATCTCTTACGTTTTCTTTCTTCCTTTTAAAAAATAATTTAAAGAGGTTTATTCTGAACCATGAGGACCATGCCCGGAGCCACACCCAAGAGGCATTGAGCAAGTGGTCTCAGGATTTTCTATATAAGTAATACCATCTACAAATGATGTCAGTGATTTTGTCTCTTTTACTTTCCTAATCCTTCTATCAGTGAATGGTGGCTTCTAAATCTGACCTCTCAGGCCATGCCAGTGGGCTGGCCCTGAGCAGCTATTACCCTGCACTGTTAGTTATAAATAAATAAAAGACCCCTTACTTTCTCCTGAGCTTTACAGTTTACAAAGCACTTCCACTTCCATTATCTCATTGATCCTTCTTACACCCACTTTACATACAGGGAGTGTCTGGGTAGAAATGGCCCTGGGCTCAGTGTCCAGAGATCCAGCTGTGCAGAGCACTGTTTTGTGACATCTATGACAGTCCCCTTCCCCTCCCCCCGTCCTGTTTCTCTAGTAAGCCAAAAAGCTTGGCCAGGAATGGTCTCTGGCATTCTGGAACTCATGTTTGATGGCTTTGGTCAGTTGGAGGCTCAAGGAACCACTTCGAGGGCTGCAAGTCACCAATAAAAAAGGTGGGTAGTTGTGTGAGGCTGCTCACTCCGGTAGTCCCAGCTACTGGGGAGGCTGAGGTGGGAGGATGCTGAAGCGTATAGGAGTTCAAGACCAGCCTGGGCAATACAGC
>VSMD01009929.1:0-18191 GCA_008750895.1 Mirza zaza
CTCTTGGCCTTAAGCAGTCCTCCCTTCTCAGCCTCCCGAAGTGCTGGGATTATAGGTGTGAGCCATTACATCTGGCCGAATTCTTCTCCTCATCAGGCTACATATTTTTCTGCAAGTCTTCTTTTCCTAATAATTTTCTTAATAAACCTCTTATTCACTGTACTTAGTTCTCCTTCATGGCTCTCATCACCATTGTAACTGCGTTTGATGATCTATTTGTAAACTCAGCGTGGTAAGGACTAGTATCTTCATTATCACTATATCTCTGGCATCTAACTTACCTAGAGAGGGCCAGGCACTTTTGAGTGTGGGCTCACTATAAGTCAAGAAGCATATTCCTGCATGCCTAGTTTTTAGGATCCTAGTCCTCACATAAAGACAGTGGCTTTCAGAGATCTGTGAGCTTTGAAGTCAGAAAAGTTGGGTTTGAATCTGCCTCTGCTCTGCTACTTACTACCGTGTTTCCCCTAAAATAAGACATGGTATTATATTTATTTTTGGTCAAGAAGACACCCTAGGGCTTATTTTCAGGAGATTTTTTTTTTTTTTTAAGTATGGCACAACAATCTACATTTATTCAAATATAGTTAAGTTGTCTTCTTCTGGAACATCATCATACCTCTCCAAACCCTGAATTCCATCCTGAATTTCTTGTGACTCTATTTCCTTTAGAACCATTGGCTGGGACCTGATAAGGGGAGCCAACCTTGTTGGTGGGGCTGCCCGCACCCTTTCAGTCACCTCTGGGACAGTAGCTGTCATGATGGGGCAGATGAGAAGGGCTGCTCGTCTTCTTTACTGCTCAGCAACGAAATTTATGGGTTGTGCAGATACACTGTGTAGCCACGGCCATCACTGGGTCTTATTTTCGGGGTAGGGCTTATATTACGCAAATGCTTAGAAATCTTGCTAGGGCTTATTTTATGGGTAGGTCTTATTTTGGAGGAAACACGGTACCTGTGTGACCTTGGGCAAATCATTTACATATTCTGAACTCCAGTTTCTTCATCTGTAAAATTGGGCTAGATATGTCTACCTCACATTAGAGTGACTTTGAAGATTAAATCAGATAATTTATGTAAAGTTACTGACATACCAGTAGGAGCTGATAAGAAGTATCAAGAGTCTTGGGTCGGGCGCGGTGGCTCACACCTGTAATCCTAGCACTCTGGGAGGCCGAGGCGGGCGGATTGCTCAAGGTCAGGAGTTCGAAAGAGTCTTAATATTGTTATTGTAATAAAAGCAATAAAATATTGATGTACAGAAATCAAACCTAAAGCACTAATTTTGATGAAAGAATCTAGAATTTATGGATTGTTTCACATAATCACATAAAAATATAATAAATTATTATAACATTATATAGTATATTAATATATTATAAAATAGAATATAATATTAACATAAAATATACTCATATAATAAAAGCATGATGAAAATGTTATAGAGAAAACCTCCCCAAATTAGCAAGTATCTAAATCTGAGGCTCCTTTTGGCCTGGCCAAATGTCCTTCATACTTTCTGTAATTCCAATCCCAGGACCTTTGATTTATCTTGTCTGTATAGCTCAATACATTCAAAAAATCATTAAGGCTGGGTGTGGTGGCTCATGCCTGTAATCCTAGCACTCTGGGAGGCTGAGGCAGGAGGATTGCTCAAGGTCAGGAATTCGAAACCAGCCTGAGCAAGAGTGAGACCCTGTTTCTACGAAAAATAGAAATTAATTGGCCAACTAAAAATATATAGAAAAAAATTAGCCAGGTATGGTGGTACATGTCTATAGTTCCAGCTACTCAGGAGGCTGAGGCAGAAGGATTGCTTGAGCCCAGGAATTTGTTGTTGCTGTGATCTAGGCTGATGCCATGGCACTCTAGCCTGGGCAATAGAGTGAGACTCTGTCTCAAAAAAAAAAAAAAAAAAAAAAATCATTAGGCAGGAATCTCAAGCTACAAAGACTTATTTTAGATTTCTTTTGTATTCTTTTATTTACTGATGAAAATTTTGAATGAGTAAAACAGAAATTAATGAGGTTTTATTATAAGTTCATTATATTTACAATAAATTTTGTTTGGTTAAATAAAATATTGAATATATATATGGTATGATTATATACAATAAGGAAAGACATTCTTTGGGTGACTTATAGACCTTATTATTTCTACCTTATCAGGTGTGTATCAGTCCTATCCAATGTCTATCTGCTCCCCTGCCCATCTCATGCAGTGAACACCATGGACTTTACCCATCATTCCCTTTGGGGTGTGCTTCTCCTAACTTTGTTTTCCCTCCATTATCTTTTAAGGATTCTGGTTTCTTCTCTTTCAAGTTTGCCTGAATCCTGCCCTTCAGAGACATGACTGCTAGATTGATGGGTCAGAAATAAATTCACCCTAGAGACTCCAGAATTCCCAGGCAGATTCTCTGCTCAGCTACCTCTAGTGGCAATCAATCTGTAGCATTTAACATACCCATAGCAATGGAAAAGAAAATAGGACTTTTTAAAAGGTAGGTTCCTATTATTTAATACGTTTATCATCTAGGGAGTTAACTCTTTGTTTTGGTTTGCCGTCAGTCAATGCCCTCATTTTAGAGACTTGACAACAGCAAAGGTGCAGAAACAAGGTAAACAGGAACCTCCAAGCCACTAAAAGCCTTACATATGATTCCTTTTTGATTCTACTAAAGTGGATCCACTAGTAGAATCTGAGAACAAAATTACAGTAAAATTAACTCATTGTTAGGTAGATACGGGGTGAGCCAGGGAGAAGGAAGCAGCGGCGTGTCAAAATACCCATTTTCCCAAAAAACACTGCAGCACCAGCAAGCTTGCCCTATTTGCTATTTAGGTTCCAAGCACCATGACTGATGGCAAGTTTTTAAACCACAGGGTTTTATATTTAAAAGAACGCGGGTCTCTTGACCTTACTTCTCTGTCTAAGGCAGAAGCAACAAAGGACAGCACATTTAAGAGTTTGCACCAGAGTCAGCTACCAAGGCTTTCTGAGGACAGCTGTGACTTTCTAACTCTTAACTCTAATCTTTTATAACAGGAAGGCGAAAAAGTTTTTTAAACAGTACAAAACTCTAAGGAAAATTCTGTCATACATATGAAAAACATGTCACATACTACTGTTCAGGATATCAAAACCACCTAAATTGGACTAAATGATATGGCTGTAGTCCCTGTGCCTAAGAAATGTGCTTCTGTGGTAATATCCATATTTTCTTAATCCAGTATCAGCTTTGATCTACTACTGCCTTTTTAAAAGAAAGGATAAAAGATTTAGAACAGAGATACTAGGTTCGTCAGGTGCTCAGATGTTTATTTTTATACCTTTCCTTCTGCTGAAGGTATACTGTCAGGTGTGAGTTCTGCTCTTCTGAACAGATGGCTATCATTGCTGAGTTATTTACCAAGGACTTATAGTCTAGTCACAAAAAAATTATTATGATTTAGCTTCCACTAGTAACAGTTGAAAATAGAGCCTAAGTAAGAATTCAACAGATGGGACTTTCGAGATTCAGAAACATGTTTCAAAGAGACCCTAGAGCAGCGGTCCCCAACCTTTCTGGCACCAGGGACTGGTTCCATGGAAGACAATTTTCCCACGGACTGGGGGAGGAGGTGTGGTTTTGGGATGATTTAAGCGCATTATGTTTATTGTGCAGTTAAACCTCTCTGCTAGTGAAATCTGCATTTGCAGCCACTCCCCAGCGCTAGCATCACCGCCTCAGCTCCACCTCAGATCATCAGGCATTATTTTCTCTTAAGGAGCCACAACCTAGATCCCTCGTATTATTTGCAGTTTATAGTAGGGTTTGCGCTCCTATGAGAATCTAATGCTGCTGTTGATCTGACAGGAGGCAGAGCTTATGCGGTGATGTCAGCAATGGGGAGTGGCTGTAAATACAGATGAAGCTTCACTAGCTCCCGTACTGCTCACCTCCTGCTGTGAGACCCAGTTCCTAAGAGATCACGGACCAGTACCAGTCTGTGTTCCAGGAATTGGGGACTGCAGCCCTAAAAGGTAGCTATTAGCATGCTTGGGTTTCTAAAACATGAGAGATGGTTGGCAGAAATTATATATAAGAAAGTTGCAGGATATGGCTTTGAAACCTCAGATATGTAAAATAAGTTACTTGGTGAAAAAATTTCCCTTAATGGTCCTAAGTTCTTTTTTTCAACCCACAGGAGAGGTGCAATAAATTGCCATCAAATCATAGAGGGTCACATCAGCAGTGAGCCCCAAGGGGGGGATAGTGTGTTAGAATCCCTATGTGTATAAGGTTTGAAAACTGTACCCCGTCTTCTCAGGATCACATATCACTCCCCATTTATAGGATTACTGCTTTCATCTAATAGAATAGTAACTTTAGAAGCTTGTTCATCTGGGAACCAACCAGCATTAGTTGGAGTTTAGAACACGCCTACAACTGGATTTTCAGGTTCTCACCTACAGAACAGATACTTGGAACTGAGTTTCTTGAATTTGTATGGTATGCAAATGAAACTTTCGTGTTTGAAATCACAGAATTTGGAATAGAAACAGATAAGCTAATAAAGATCACACTATATTTCCATTTAACCTTTTATTAGTTTTTGTGTGCAATTTGGCTTTTATTCCCAACATCTTACCACAGGTACTTTCAAAGGCTACCAAATCAAAGGCACTTTCCGAGGTCTCATGATCTCCTTTTATGCTGAGGCATTTGACCATGCTGTCCTCCTCTTCTTTCTGAGCAATTACTTCCCTTAAGTTTCCTTCTACCTTTTGACTTACCACCCATTAAACACAGGAATTGCCCAGAATTCCATTCTGGTCCCTCCTTTCACTCTACATGTTCTCCTTGGCAAATTCCTCCTGCTTGGGCATAAATCCAAACTCATTCACATTACCTTCAAGTTCCTTGACAATCTGGTCATACCTACATACCTTTCTAGTATTTCTTGCCACGCCCCTCCATACAACCTCTAATCTTGCCACACTGGACTACTCACTGTTCTCAGAACGGTGACAATGTATTTTCAAATAGTTCCTGTAATGTTTTTGTTCATGCTGTTTTCTTTTACCCCAAAATGCACTATCTTCTCTCACCTGGACCTTAAACTCCTGGGCTCCTCTTGCCTTAGCCACTTCAGTGGCTAGGACTAGAGGCATGTACCACCATACTTGGCCAATTTTTAAATTTTTTGTAGAGATGGGGTCTTGCTATGTTGCCTAGGCTGGCTTCAAACTCCAGGCCTCAAGCAGTCCTCCTGCCTTAGCCATCCAAAGTGCTGGTATTACAGGTGTGAGGGACCAGGCCTGGCCATTAGTCACTCTTATTAACAGCTTTGTTAAGGCATCACTGACATAAAATAAACTCCACATATTTAATGTATACAATTTGACAAATTTTGAGATGTGTATGCACCTTGAAACCATCAATGCATTCAAAATATCCATCATCCCCAAAAGTTTTCTTAGGCCCCTTGGTAATCCCACTTTCTGCCCCTCCCACCCACTCTCCATCCCTGGACAGCCACTGACCTGCTTCCTGTTTCTGCGGTTTGTATTTTCTAGAGTTTTATATAAATGGAATCATGTAATGTGTACACTTTTCAGTTTGGCTTATTTTACCAAGCAAAATTATGTTGAAATTCATCCATGGTATAGGGTGTGTCAACAGTTCATTCTTTTTATTGCTGAGTAGTCCACAGTATGGATATACCACAGTTTGCTTACCCATTCATCTGCCAATGGACATTTGGGTTGTTCCCATCCTTTGGGACATATGCTTTCATTTCCCCTGGATAAATAACTAGGAGTGGGTGGAATACTAGGTATATGTTTAACTTTAAAAAAATGCCAAACTGTTTGCCAGCATGATAATATAAAATGACAATACAAAGTATCCAATCATTACAGTTATCCAGTAGTGCTGAACCCTATCTTAAGGGGAAAGCATCTAGTCTTTCACCATTAAGTATGATGTTCGCTTTAGGTTTCTCATAGACGCACTTTATCAGGTTGAGGAAATCTTCTTCTATTCCTAGTTTGCTGAGAGTTTTTTTTTTTTTTTATCAGAAATGGATGTTGAAGTTATCAAATGCTTCTTTTGTTATCTATTGAGTTTGTTTATGTGGTGAATTATGTATGTGTTGATTTTTGGGCGTTAAATGGAACTTGCATGCCTGGGATAAATCCTACTTGGTCATAAAGTATCCTTTTTATATATTGTTGGATTCAATTATTCCTTTTAAAAACTGCTAGATTGGATATACTAAATTTTGCTTTGAATTCTTACATTTATGTTCCCAATGGATAGTGATCTGTAGTTTTCTTGTAATACCTTTGTCTGTTCTGGTATCAAAGTAAGGCTGGCCTCATGACAAGTTGAAAAATAACATTTCCTTTTCAATTTTCTGGAAGAGTTTGTGTAGAACTGGTGTTACTTCTTCCTTAAATCTATAGAATTCCCCAGTGAAACCAGCTGGACCTGGAGCTTTGAGGGAAGATTTTAACTGTTAATTCAATTTCTTTCATATATATACCTATTCAGGTCATTTATTTCTTCTTGGTTGAGTTTTGGTAGTTTGTGTCTTTCAAAGAATTTATCCATTTCATCTAAGCTGTCAAATTTATTGGCATAAAGTTGTTTATAAAATTCCCTTATTATCCTTTTATTATAGTATCTATATTGATGTAACATCTCTCATTGTGATATTGGGAATTCATGTCTTCCATTTTTTGTCATCAGTCTGACTAGATATATAGAAATTTTATCTTGGTCCCACTGATACTTGCTACCATTTTTCTGATTTCTCTTTTATTGATTTCTGCTCTTTGTTTCCTTTCTTTTGTTTGCTTTAATTTGCTCTTATTTTTCTAGTTTCTTGAAGTGGAAGCTGAGGTCATTGATTCGCAACCACTCTTCTTTTAAATATAATCATTTGGTGCTATATATTTCTATCTAAGTATTGCTTTAGGAGCATTACACAAATTTTGGTATGTTTTCATCCTCATACATTTCAAAATACTTCCCTTAATTTCTTCTTTGACTCATGGGTTACTTTGGAGTGTATTATTTGGCTCCCAATTATGTAGGGATTTTCTAGAGATCTTTTTGTTAATTGATTGCTAATTTTATATCATTATGGTAGATATCCTGAATCCTTTTATATTTAGTGTGACTGTGACATAGCTCAGAATAGCTCAGAATGGTCTTGGCAAATACACACTTGAAAAGAGTGTGTATTCTGATGCTGTTAGATAGAATGTTTTATAAAAGTCAGTTCAATTCAGTTGACAGTGTTGTTCAAGTCTTCCATATACTTACTGATTTTCTGTTGACTTGTTCTATCAATTATTGAGATAGAAGTATTGAAATTTCTAGCTATAATTGTGGATTTTTCCATTTTTCTTTGTAGTTCTATCAGTTTTGCTTTATATATTTTAAAATTCTATTAGAGCCATATTTCTATTATGTTTTCTTCGCGAACTGACCCACATTAGTTTACTTTTTTTTTTAACAATCATCTTAAATAATGAAAAAAATCTTATCAATTTATCCATGTAGCTATTATTTCTAGTGCTCATCATTCATTTCTGGATATAGTTTTATTCTGCCTGAAGAACTTTACAGTTCTTGTACCATAAGTCTTCTGGGAATGAATTGTTTTACCTTTTGTGTGTCTAAAAAGTCTTTAATTCACTGTTTTTGAAAGATATTTCTTCTTTGTATGGAATAGTAGGTTGATAGTGTTTTCCCTTATTACTTTAAGATGTTGCTCTCTTGCTTGTATTGTTTCCAATGAGAAATCTGCTATTATCTTTATCTTTATTCCTCTGTATATAATGTGTCTTTTTTTTTTCTGGCTATGTTTATCATTGGTTTTAAGCAATTTGATTGTGATAGGCTTTAGTGTAGTTTTCTCCATGATTTTTTTTTTTTTTTTTGTGCCTAAGCTTCATTGAACTTCTTGGATCTGTGGGTTTATAAAGTCCTCATCAAATTTGGAAATTTTTCAGCCATTATTTCTTCAAATATTTTTTTTTTCCCTCTTCCCTTCTTTGTTTACATGTATATTAGGCCACTTAAAGTTGTCCCATAGTTCACTGATGATCTGTTCATTGTTTGAAAATTTCTCTTTTTTCTTTGTGCTTTACTTTGGATAGTTTCTATTGCTATGTCTTCAAAGTCACTAATCTTTATTTTTGCAGTGTCTAATATACTATTAATCCATCTACTGTAATTTCACATCAGGCATCATAGTTTTCACTTGTAGATGTTTGCCTTGGATCTTGTATATCTTTTAACTTTTTGTTAAAACACAGTTATAACACTTACTTTGATGTCCTTGGCTATTTCTAACACTGTGGTAGTTCTAGTATTTTCCTGCTTCTTTGCAGGCCTGCTATTATAAGTTTGGGTTGGATGCCAAACATTGTGAATTTTACCTACTTAGATGCTAGATCATTTTGTATTCCTATTCTTTGAGCTTTTTCTGGGTTGTAGTTATTTGGAAATAATTTGATCCTTTTGGGTCTTGCTCTTAAGATTTATTAGGGGAAACCAGAGCAGTGTTCAGTCTAGGACCAATTATTCCCCACTGCCAAAACAAGTATACTCTGTGTACTATACTCAATGCCCCATGAATTATGAGGTTTTCCAGTCTAGCTGCTGGGAACAGGCACTATTCTCCACTTTGTGTGAATATCAGGTATTATTATCTCTAATCTATTTATATTGTTCTTTCCTTGTCTTTGGGCAGTTTTGTTGTACACATGTGCTGATCAGCATTCAGCTGAATATTGAAGAGGGACCCTTGCAAATCTCCAGAGTTCTCTGTCTTTGCAGCTCTCTCCTGTTACTGTCCTGCAAACTCCAGCCACCCTGGTCTCCCAGCTCACCAGGCTCCTCTACAGTTCTCCTTCCCTGTGCCATAGTCTGAAACTTTCTCAGTAAGCTGGGACAATTGTAGGCCTCCCCTCATTTGTTTGCTGGCTCTCAGGGATCACTGTCCTTCCTTGCTTGATATCTAGTACCATTAAAACTGTTGTTTCATATATTTCATCTGTTCTTTGGTTATATTTGAGAGGAGGGTAAATCTAATTTTCACCCTTGGTACTCTATCTTGGCTAGCTGTGGGAGTGTTCCGCTTTTAAAACTTAGAGATCTCCTTTAAAAGCACAGAATAAATACTACCTCTTTTTGATGATATTTTTCCTGAATATTTTCCAAATCTCACTCCAGTCCAAAGATGTACCTGACCTCTGTGCTTTAAGCTCCTTTCTTTATACTTCTACAAACTTATTATGAGTTATGCATTTGTCTCTCTTGATAGGCCACGACTGGCAGGAGGCTGGTCTTTGTGTCCCTGTGCCTAAGACAATGTCTGATATGTGATTAAGCCTCAAGAAATGTATTTTTCTTGTTTCTATGGTGCTGGCTAACCAACACTTTCATGTTATTTATTTTTTTTTACCATCTTAACCATTTTTAAGTGTATGGTTCAATAGTATTAAATATATTCACACTGTTGTGAAACAGATCTTCAGCAACTTTTTCATCTTGAAAATAGGAATATATATATTTTTAACAAATAGCAAATTTGGAGTCACCTTTCAATCTTACACATAAATCATGGAACATAAAATGCTGATTTGCTCAAAGGCCTATAGCTAGCTGGTGGCAGAGTTAGGACCAGAAGCCACATTATCCGTTTCCTGTCAAATACTCATTCCTACTAGGTCTGTTAATGCAATACACATGCTAAACACAGAGGCCAAGAATTGTCATGCATCAAAGAAGCCTCAGATGTGGAAAGTTACTAATTCTGAATGGCATAATTTAGCTAAGCTAGGATTGGATTTTTTTTCATTTGTCTTGGTTGGTAAGAAATATAATATCCTTTAACAAATTGTTCCCTGATTTTTTTTATTTTTTTCCTAACAAGGAGTTCTCTGAGTCATCTGGTACTATAAGGCTGCTTTCCTTTTCCATTTTATACCTAAATGTCTTTTCTCCTTGTATCCTCAGTTGGATTCTTTTCATTTTTTATAATAAACTAGGCCTTGTATCTTTCTCCCTAAGACTAGAATATAACTTGGCTTCATTTAGTAGTAATTCTGTCTTACCAAGGATGGCTGCATGGATTGAACTGATTTTTTTTTCCACTATGAAAATTTTGTGTGAATTTATTGGTTGCCAGTTGCTTTGTTTCTGGCAGAAAAGATAATCTAGGCCGGGCGCGGTGGCTCACGCCTGTAATCCTAGCACTCTGGGAGGCCAAGGCGGGCGGATTGCTAGAGATCAGGAGTTCGAAACCAGCCTGAGCAAGGGCAAGACCGTGTCTCTACTATAAATAGAAAGAAATTAATTGGCCAACTAACATATATATATATACACACACACATAAATTAGTCGGGCTTGGTGGTCCCAGCTACTCAGGAGGCTAAGGCAGCAGGATGGCTTGAGCCCAGGAGTTTGAGGTTGCTGTGAGCTAGGTTGCTGTGAGTTGCTTGAGCTAGGCTGATGCCACGGCACTCACTCTAACCTGGGCAACAAAGCGAGACTCTGTCTCAAAAAAAGAAAAAAAAAAAAAAGAAAAGATAGTCTAAAATAATCTCATAACATTTAAATAATTTTCATGGTTATAAAATTAATACAGAACAATTACAGAGAATTTGATATCCCATAATTTTTGAGACAAGTTTAAAAGGAGACCAAAAATAGGAAATATTAGGTACAAAAGCCATTCTTTTTGTCATAAATATTATGTTGGCTATTTTATTTGGTTTCAAATATTGAGGAAAAGGAGGCTTGGAACAATTTCTCTACGTGTCAGAGAGAAGCTAAAGGAAGTAATTGTTGTCACCTCTTTAAGAAAGGCTGGAGGATGGTCTTTGAATTCAACAAACCCTTCCCCATTACACAGAAAAAGCCTGAGATGTGCAGAGGGTCTGGCTAGGAATGCAGGCCACATGAAAACAACTGGGTAAACCACAAGAATTTGTTTTCCCAGCCTATGTCCATGTTCTAAGCTCTAGAAAATACTATGCTCCTCACCCTCTGAAAAGTGAGGGGAGAAAAATTAAAATGAAAGCATGTTCTGTTACTCTTTTCTCTAGTGGTAAGTTTCTTATCTGCAACCCAGCGATACATGTGACTGAACGAATCACAGATGCTAGAGTCTTGGGAACAAAAGTGGCCTCAGAGCCTTCCCTACTCCACATGTGTGCACATGATATTTTGAACTCAAAGGCAGAACTTTAATTTATTGTGTGGTTTCTTTTCATATTTTAGCCTGTCAAGATTTTTTTTTTTTGAGATGACTGTCTTAGATATTTTGAATCCTGATTCTGTCATCTAAAATATAAGTTTCCTTCCCAGGTTTGTGTTATTTACAAATTTGATAAGTATGTCTTTGTCCAAGTCATTGTGTAAAGGAAATCATGTTAGTTTTTCCAGTTTCTTTTCACTGAACTTAATGCTGGCTTTTGTTGCCTTTTTCTCTAAGTACTTGTAAATCATGACAATTTATTTTAGAATTTTGCTGAAAATTTATGTCAGGTTCAAAAACAGTTGTAATTTTTTGATCTTTGTTCACATTTGCAAAACAAGGAAAACCTTTTCCTGTCTTTTGGTTCTTTCCCGTTCTCCAGGCCTGGTCAGACTGCTGAGAGTGGGGCTCTATCAAGATGCTCTCCCAGTCCCAGGATGTGAGTCATCTGGGCTGGGGGTCTGAACTAATAAAACATCCAGCATTATCTTTTCCTAGTTGAGCTTAAAATTCTCTCTTAATGCTTGTTTTTAGTTTCAAAAACTTATTTTTCTTTTTATTTCCAAATATCAAGGGGTACAAATGTTTTGGTTACACGGCTTGAGTCAGGGCTATAAATGTGCCTATCACCTTAATATGGAAAACTTTCTTCTTGATGGGTAAGATGAAAATACCTTCTATTAACATGATGCCCTTTTCCCTGAGCAGTGATGTCTGTCCCGTTCTTGTTCAACAGAGCAGTGCTTCTCCTTCATTTTTCTTATTATATTCCCCAAGGCTCATTAGGTTAGAGCTCTCTTGGGTGCAAGTGACAGAAACTCAATTCATAATAGCTTAAGCAAAAAGGGGAACTTGTTATGAACTAGGACAATTGATAAAAAGTAACTTGCCAAATGATGAGTTCACCCAAGGTCATCTGCTGAATGATCAATTTGCCAGAGTTTCATATTTAACACAGCTGTTGTTTGTTTATCCGATTTTTGTTAGATGAATTAGTAGGGTCTATGCGGGTTGTGAACACTTAGGGTTCTTGGGCCTTCAGTCTCCCTCCACCCTTCAGCCTACCTCTTTCTCAGCCCCCCAGTCTTCCCCTCCCTCTGCTCCTCAGCCTCCCTTCTCTGTGGATTGGCAGCCCAGATGCACTTACTCTTTCTCTAGTGGTAAGTTTCTTATCTGCAACCCAGCGATACATGTGACTGAACGAATCACAGATGCTAGAGTCTTGGGAACAAAAACGGCCTCAGAGCCTTCCCTACTCTACAAGTGTGCAAATGATATTTCTGGGCACAGACTCTCCTTTCTTCCTTTTCTTCTCTGTTCCAGTGATTTCCAGCTGTAGCAGCAGGGCCAGAAATAAACAGACTATTCCTCAAACTATTGTTACAAAAACAAAATGAAAATCAATCAGTTAGGACTTTGTAGAAATCCTCAAAAGCTATTAACTGCCATGTAACCTAACTGAATTGTTGCAAACTTTATAAAGAGACAGAAGAAACATGTGTTTTGTAAATCTGTAAATTTGGTAAATTAGATGAATTAGTCATTTGGCAAGTTTGATGGAAGGATGCTAAATATCAAATGGAAAATAACTGAAAGAGGATTTCAAAATTTAGTGTAAACTAAAGTTCCCAATGGAAATACTAAAATCTATGAATTTTGACAATTGCTTTGTATTTTAAGACCTGTTTTGGAAAGTATGTAGTGCTAGTTTCCAGGAAAAAGTGGATCTGCTTGACTTGAAATGTAGGTCACCTCTTCCTGACAGTCATACTCTAGTTTAATCTGGCACTGCTATTGAGGAATAGTTATATGGACTATTTATCTTATCTGTGTATTTATTGAGGTGGGGGGCTTGCTCAGGGGCACAATAATAGCTCACTGCGGCCTTGAACTCCTGGGCTCAAGCAATCCTCTTGCCTCAACCTTCCGAGTAACTAGGACTATAGGCACATGCCATCATGCCCAGCTATATATGGACTTTTGAGCCTCTTAAGAGCACAATGCCTCTATAAAAGACACACATGCTTGCCAGTTCTTTGGAAGCATCTGACAGAGGACGTCCTTCCTTGACCATTCTAAATAAATTCCAAATGACATATCTGTAAATCTGACTGAAGTCTACTTTTCTGCTACAGTTTAAAAGATTAATTGGCTTTATTCTAATTGTGCCTTAAAATGCTGTTAAAAGGAACATATTCAAGAAGGATTTTCTTCAAACCAGTTTTGGGTAGGTTTGCAAGTTTTGTAAATTCAGTGAATTGGCATTGGGCAAATTGACTTCTGGTGAACTGATTTTCTTTTTTAATCTATTAAAAAAAACTGTGGCAACAAAACCACACAGCATAAAATTCATCCTCCCAACAATTTCCAAGTGTATAGTATAATACTGTCAACCACATGCACCTCGGTGAATTGGTTTTTGACAAATTGGCCTGCTTCGGCTCATACAAGATCTTATAATCAAACGTGGGCATATACTCTGCAAAGACAACGCGGCTGGCCTCCAAGGCAAGCACACCTGGGGCTGGGATGTAGTCAGGGCATGCTTCACTTCAAGTCCTTCCTGCTCCCCGTGGGTCTGCTATGCTGTATGCTGTTCTCTCTTGCTGGGACCAACCTCTCCACCTACGAAACAGGTTCAGTCACAAATCCCAGGTGTTTCCCCTTCAGACACAGGATGGGCAATGCACTGCTAAGTCTTCTCTGACCCGCAGCCCAAGAATCTTGAGGACGGTAAAAGTGGTCAAGGTTGGGTCAGGCGCCACCCTGCACTACTCGGCTTCTGCCAGAGAGCGGGTGATGTAAGGATGTGGTGCCTCTTGTGCAGCCACGCAGATATGTGATGGGGAGAGGGTGGTCCCAGGAGAAGGGGCTGTTGGACAGACCAAATAACGAATGACCCCACATCCAAGCTCCCCCTCCCCAACTTAAAATTTCCATCATTCACTATATACTGAGGAATCTTCTCCTTAAAAACAGCTGTAGAATGGGAGGAAGCTTCTCTAACCTCCTGCTTCCTTGCTGTCACTGAAGGCTAAAATCTAGGTCCTCCTCATTTCAGGGACTTTTATTGCTAATCACTATGGGATAGCCAACATAACAAACAGCAGGGAAGCTACAAAGGCTGAGGAATTTTGTTATACTTTTTACCCCATGAGGATTTTTGAATTCTGTTTTTTTTTTTTTTTGAGACAGAGTCTCAGTTTGTTGCCCAGGCTGGAGTGAGTGCCGTGGCATCAGCGTAGCTCACAGCAACCTCAAACTCCTGGGCTCAAGCAATCCTGCTGCCTCAGCCTCTCAAGTAGCTGGGACTACAGGCATGCGCCACCATGCCCAGCTAATTTTTTCTATATATATTAGTTGGCCAATTAATTTCTTTCTATTTATAGTAGAGACAGGGTGTCGCTCTTGCTCAGGCTGGTTTCGAACTCCTGACCTGGAGCAATCCGCCCGCCTCGGCCTCCCAGAGTGCTAGGATTACAGGTGTGAGCCACCGCGCCTGGACTGAATTCTGGTTTTATTACTGAGGGTTATACCTGCCTTTCTAACCTTTCCCTTGCTAGTGCTTTCTCTGATCAATTCATTCTCTTTGGGATGTGGGAACCATAGACATATTATATATCAACTAGTGTTCCTCAAATTCTCACTTAAGTGGACAATTATTTTGCATTCTTGAGCATGTCCAGGCTGGATGACATCTGTGTCATCTGGCTTTGTCTTGGGCAGTTTTATGATTTTAAATTTATTTTCTCCCCATTACTTACATGATATGACAAGAGTTCAAATTTGTAGGCATAGGGTTTTATAAACTCCTACTTATTTTTCCAGTCTTATTTTTTGCTGTAGTTCTCTGGTACCCTGCAATCACCCAATTCTCCAATGTACCAGCTCCATTGAGCTTTTCCCATATTCTGCTCCCTTCTCTGGGGAAAATCTTGCCCATTCTCCACCTGATAACCTCCAGCTAGATTCAAAGACCCAGCTTCATGATCACCTGCTCTGCCAAAGCCTTCCTGACTCTCGTGGAGAAGGAGCCTGTTTATCCCTGTGCTTCCACGGCCCTATCATAGCACGTATCAGGCAGTATAGCACATGTGCCATCTTCCCCATGGGATTAAGAGCTGTATGAAGGGAAAGGATCTTTGTATCCCTGCTACCACCATAGCCTGACCTGTGATGGGTGCTCAGTGAATGCACGATGAATGATGGCATAAAAATAGAAAGGCGTTTGCTGCGGATAAAGCACTTGGCTAAGTATATTATGCTTATATGAAGTCCTGATTCAAATATAGTTGCTAATACCTGCAATAAACACATTAAAAAGCTTTTAAAAATCCCATTAAGTTAAAGAGTTATATCTGACATTCGATTTAGAAAAAAAATTCTAACAGCACAAACCAGGGTATTAGTCACTAATCTCTTGGTGAATTCATGAATGCCTCACAGGAAGATGTCCTTTTTAACATATAGCACAAAGTTTAGTGCCATGTCTTTTAAATAAGTAATATGACCACACCAAATGTACAAGAGTTTCCTGTGGAGATGCTGAAAAGATGATCAGTTTTCCAGTATTTTTGGATTCACTCTTTGAACATGAAAGGCAATGATGGACACGTCATAAAGCAAGCAAGTATCTTTGATCTGCACAAAAATCCCCAGAAAATCTCCATCCTAAAAGCAGGTAAAGCTGAGGATGACTGTGCCCCTGCATGTCCTGCCATGGAGCTTTGCCTGAGGGCAGCTGCTTCTCTGTGCAGATGGACACAGTGCAGAGCGAGAGAAGTGGAAAGCCAGTAGATTGTTCACAGTGCACAGCAGCTGTTACACCTGGACATTGTTTGAGTTCGGTCCTGGCTTAATCACACTGAAACCCTTCTAAGATTTCTCTCCGTACTCTTTTGCGTATGACAGATGAGCAAGAGCATATACAACAGGTTAAGTTCATTATGTGGGAGCCCATTTGCAGATGGGGTTTCCTATCAGGAAATGGGCGGCGGGTCCTCACTGCAAAGTTCTTAAGGTAACTGAAAACCATTGCTTAGAGTGACTGATGGTTCTTTCTGGGACAAGTGGATGTGTCAACCAGAATCCTGGTTCTGGTGTGATTTCTCTGCAATCCTCATCTCATTTCTAAGCCTCATTCTTCCTTCACCTCTTTTCTCAGAACCTCAGCCCTTCCCACCTTATCTCTTTTCTCTAGGGCAGTAGGGGAGGCTTATTTTGGACTTTACTTGGTAATAATTTTAAAAACACTTTGGTGATTTTTTTTTTTTAAAAACGGACTTTTATCACAATGGCTTTAGCAAACTGGCCATATTAAAACATGATGTACTCATCCTGGTCAATTTCTATGTCAACTCGTGCAACCAAGGGACTCCCAAACGTTAGAGAGTGTGTGTATCATTAGGGCAGCTTATTAAGGGCGTAACCTCCTGGAGAGTGTGATTTAGAAGGCCTGGGATGGGGCCTGTGGACTTGCCATTTGAAAAAGTGCCCTCAGGTGATTCCAATGCAGATGCAGCCCACATTTTAAGGAGCCTTGATATAGAAAGACTATCATTGTTTTTTCATGGCTGTATGCTATTTCATTGTATAGAAATACCGCAATATAGTTATCCATGCTTATTTTAAAGGCCTCTTATATAGTTTCTGTGTTTTCACAATTAAAAACAATGCTATACCATTTGCTTTTCCTGACCAGTATCACTTTGGCTTCTTTTGCTGGCCTCATACAGTTCACCCCCTAACACTCCCCCAACAGCTCTGCCTCACCCTCTTCCAAAAAATGCTCTTCCCCTATTCTTACTGGAGACCTCCACAATCTGGGAAGACACCACTTCTCTGGCCAAAGTGACTGCCATTGGGGTAGACATCTGACCCACACCATGACAATCCCATTATTCTGGCCATAGTTATGGGTTAGAGGGAAAACTTCCCTGAGGTTTTGGGCAGTAGCCCAGAAAATGTGGCCCTTAATTCCTTACTGGTGGCAAGACTGGAAAAGGAAATCCTGGGAGCTATACACAGACTTTTCTAGTCACATGGATCACAGCTGCTCCTCTTCCAAAGAGCGGTGGTAGCATGCTTTCTGAGGCTCATTTGTCTGCTAAACACAAATGACAACTCAGTTGGGTATATAATTCTTGGGCTCTAACCTTTTCCTCCAGTGGATTCTGGCAGTTACCGCTGCAGAACAGAAGACTGAGGCAATCCTAGTTTTTGTTCCTATGTAAGGAAATCTCATCCCACTCCTAGGTCTGTGTGTTTAAAATATGTGCGTGTGTGTGTGTGTGTGTGTGTGTATCTTTTATTTTTAATCCTTGAGATTAAAGAAGGCCACCACAGTAACAAAGTAGGCACTTTGGCTCTTCAGACAAGGGCTTTTAGTACAGAAATATTTTCTTTTAGTATGTTTTTAATTACCACATTTTATTCAATATAAAATGCCTTCTCTGCAAGATGTTCTCTTACTTTCCATATTTCTAAGATAATATGTTGCCCATTATAACTGTAAGAACCTATCAATTATAAGTCATATACTAATTTCAGAGATATTAAAAATTCAAAAAATGTACTTAGAATCAATGAAATACTATTTTCAGTATTATTTTCAATATTTCATTATTATTTCATTTCATATTCATTATATTATTATTCATGATATTTCATTATTTCATCATTTTCAATATTATTGAAATATTATTTTTGCTTAGTTTGTTTCTCTTTTTCAAGTATACCCACTATTGGAATGTAAACTTTTTGTTCTCTGTCTCTATGTCTGCCAACTTGTTTATTTTTTTTCCTTATTGAGAATACTTTTATTACACAGGTATCATACACACAACTATTATTTGGGAGACATTTACAGGTATGGAGTTTAATTCCAAATCTCCATTTCACCCACATACACTGCATTGCACACTCA
>VSMD01009930.1:0-32517 GCA_008750895.1 Mirza zaza
CCCCTCTGTCCTCCAGGGGTTTCATTTTTCCCCTTCTCATGTTGCCATCTCCTTTCACATGGAGGCGGGAGTCGTTGAAGCCACCTGGCAGTCATTTTTAAATCTTCAGCTGTTGTTAGGTGGCATCTGACTCGTGGGGACCTTGTGGCCAATCAGGATATACTGTTGCACACGTCTCCAGGAGTGTGTGGACAAGGTGTCGCCTGACCTTTGCTCTGGTTGAGGATTGGCAGATAGTCTTGGGCCCATTGTGGTGAGGTCACCACCCTGCCTCCGAGGCTGGGGTTCCCCCGGCCAGATTATACCAATCCCGGTCCTGGGAGGGCCCCGTGTGCGTGTGCTGCGCATGGCCTTCAACTCCCAGCCCCTCTGACCTGCCATGAGCCCTGTGCAGTGGGCGCTGTGTCTTGGAGACAGAGGCTCAGCATGGGGGACACATTTGCTCAGGGCCTGATGCCCCTCACCCGCCACTCTACCTGGCCTCATGTGGAACACTGAGGGTTAAGTGGGGCCCTCTCCGGGGTCTGGGGGGTGCTGAGGTCAGGAGCACCAGTTCTAGGCACCTGCTGCTGCTGGTTGCTGTGTGACTTTGAGCCAGTTATGTCCTCTGTCTGCACCTCAGTGCTCAAGGACACAGGACCTGGCACATAAAGGCAGTCCTGGCTGATGCCCCCGTGAGACAGGACTGGGGTTTGGGGCAGCAGTAGAGGGATGATGTGAAGCTGCCTCCAGACCCCCCTGCAGGAAGCCCTCAGGGATAGGCAGCAGATTATGATTGCACATGAGGAGTCCAGGACCCAGGGCTGGAAAAGCCATCAGAAGCCATCTAGTTAGACTCCCTGGGATCCAGTGGGGGTGGGGACAGAGCCCAGCAAGGCACAAGGATGGCCTTGGGGCCAGGGAACCACAGTGCTTGAGCCAAGGAAGCTCAGTGTGTGAGCCTTTCTGTGTCTGCCCAGGAGTGGTCAGGCCACACGCTGGGCATTCATGGGGCCCTAGCTCTGGTCCCAGCTCTGCCTCGGCCTCTGAGCTTCGTGACCTGCCTGCCCAGGCAGCACAGCCTGGCTCAGGGAGATAAACTAATGGGTGCTTGGACGGGTGAAACAGGAGCGTGTCGGAGGAATAAACGGCAGGCCCGAGGGTCAGAGGGCTGTAAGGAGGTGGCCGACAGCTGCTGCACCTTGCTGTCCATCATTTGTGATACCTGGCGGCCATTCGGAGCCCCTGGCCTGGGAACAGCGGGGCTTAGCCTCTACCTCCGGCTCTGTCAGAACATTGCCACCATCGCTGCCCACTTCCCCTGTTGGATGGGTGATATGAGAACAAACCAGTGTGAAAGTGGAACTGCCTGGCCGGTGTGTCATGCCTGCGCGCCCTCAGCCCCGCGGCAGCTGTGACCGTCTTACACCTCCTGCGCTTTGCTCCGCAGCCGCAGATCTGTGCAAATCACAGAGCCCGGCGGTCTGGCACCCCAAAACATCACCCCGCTCGGCGCACACCCTCCTCCCTGCCCGGGCGTCACTGGCACCTGCAGCCCTGACTTCTCTCGCCCACACACACCCCTTCTCCAGGCAGCGTTGAGCTTTTTAACTCTTCCTGCTGCTGCTTGGCCGCGCAGCTCGGCACTGCATTTAAGCAGGCAGTCCCCTCCAAGCTGCCAGAGTCGTGGTCTTTTCAGCGTGGTGGGTAGGTGAGTCTTCACCCAAACGGGGTCGTGCATTTTCATTTAATGCACACTGTTTCCTTCCTAGCAGCCTGAGCAAGTGTGCCTCTTCCTTAGAGGCGTCGAGGCAATCCTCCAATGAAATGACCCTTCACTGAGGAGCAGAACTTGCCACAGGCTCTGTAATTAGAACATTTCCAGCCTTTAAAAATCTTGATTTAAATTTCAATTCTTTACAGGAATTATTCTCTCTTGAAATGTAATTGCTCTCCCAGCGATTTCCGTTAAGCCGAGGGTGACATCTCTAAATACATTATTCCGAGCAGATGTATTGCTCAGAGCCCGCACTTCATTAAGCATTTGTTCTGTCCCTTTGAAAACGGTCCAGAAGCCCAAATGAAGGTATTGATCGAGTGGGTGCTGGTGGGCTTGGGGAGCCCAGTCCTGGCTGGAAGAGATGTGACCACGCCCTCCGGTGCCCTCAGGGGCAGCAGAAGCCAGAAGAGGAGCTTGAGCAGAAAGGCCACCAACCTTGTGTGTCCACTCAGAGCTCAGATGGGGCTGGGGAGGGGTCTCCTGGAGGGTGGGCCCTAGAGGTGGTGGCAAGAGGTCGGTCAGAAACTCCAGCTTTCTAGCTCTGTGGCAGACCTTGGGTACGTTGCATTGTGCTTTGGAAACTAAGGCATCCGCACGTGTGGTGGCGGGATCACAGTTCGATCATGGAAGGCCAGTCTCAGAGCGGAGTGGGCAGGGGAGGCGGCCTGGACAGAGGCAGGCGGTGGGGGGAGTGATCCAGTGTGGCTGGAGCCCTGGGCGACAGCTAGGAGGGGTCTGCTGGGGCCAAGCAAGTGCTGGCGGGAGGACCATGGCGTGCACTGTCCACGAGCTGGTACAGGGCAGGCTGCAAGGGGCGTGGGGCACGCAGGCTCTGCTCTGATCTCCAAGGAGCCCGAGCCAGGCATGGTGGGCAGAGACTGGGCCCTGCTCCGTGGCACTCTCAGGAACCGAGAGGGTAGCTAAGTGATTACTGTTCAGGAAGGGGCGAGTGTCCTCGGCGCAGTCCGAGGAAGGAGGGAGCTCTGCCTGTGGGAGCCTGGAAGACTGCCCGGCAGAGGAAACACAGGCTGGGCCTTGGGGGGCTGTGGGGTTTACTGAGAAGTGGGGGAGGCAGGGTTGGGGTGCCTACCTGGGGCAGGCTGGGAAAGAGCACACTTCTGCCCACATCCATTGGCTAAAACTGGTCACATGGCTAACTGGGTGCAGGGGAGGCTAGGAGATGTGGTTCCTTACTTGGTGGCCCCTTCCCATTGAGTTTCCTTACTCTTAAAGACCAGCTCACCTGCCACCTTGTTTCCTCATCTTAAACTGGGGGTGATGACCCTTTGCCTTGCATGGCCCTGGGGACATGATGCATTCTGCACCTGCCAGACAAGGCTTAAACAGTTATCTGCATCCATCACAGGAACAGGGGCCGAGTTTTGTTTTCCCAAAGAAACCCCAGGAAGCTCTCTGTCGGAAGCCTCTTCTATGGCAGTAGCTGCTGCTGGTTCCTGGGTAGATGGATGCTGGAATTGTTGGTGCTCTGCTCAAGCAGCGACATCTCAGCTGGTCCTGAGCCTCAGGTCTTGGCCTAGGGAGGTGTAGCTCACGGCTGCTTTGTGGCTGGGGTCCCTTCTGTCCCAGCAGCTGGGGAGCCCTTGCACCCTGGCAGGAATTGGGCCTCAGCCCTGCCCGCTGCCAAAGGGGCAGTTCTCCGGAGAATGAGTACGAATGCAGGACAGACTCTGCCCTCAGCCCCAGCAACGTGGAGCCTTGGCCTTCACCGTCCTGCAGATCCTAATGACCTCTGTTTTGTTCACAGGAGCAACCAGGGTTTTATGCACATGAAACTGGCCAAAACCAAAGAGAAATACGTTCTGGGTCAAAACAGCCCCCCATTCGACAGCGTCCCGGAAGTCATCCACTACTACACCACCAGAAAGCTGCCCATCAAGGGAGCGGAGCACTTGTCCCTTCTCTACCCTGTGGCTGTGCGGACCCTGTGAGTGGCCAGCCCCGCCCTGCCCTCTGGCAGAGCCCGAGGAATCGGAGGCCCTTGCCAACCAGCCCAGCGCCAGTGCGGGCCGTGTCCAGTTCGTGTCGTGTGTATGGTACTAGCACACCACTGCATGTCTCGAGAATGCTGTCACCACTTATGGGGGCTGGAGGAAGCCTAGACAAAGACAGAGGGACAGCCAGCACACCGCCCCAGCCCCCATCCCACCCTCCTTGAGTTTCTGTGAATTAAAATATTTCCCAATCCAAAGAGATGCCTCCCAGGACGACCAGAGGCAGAGCAGCTCCGAGGGGTGGGCAGTGGGAGCTCCCTGGGTCGCATCTCTTTGTTCTCCAGCTGTCACGAATTCACACCTGGGTTTGGGGCATGGTTTTCCCACGGCCCCAGTGGTACTGGGAGCCAAATGCTGGCTCTTTGAGAGCCCAGGAGGCCCCAGGGGTCCACCCCGCTGGGGTGTGTGTGTGTGTGTGTATGTGTGTGTGTGTGTGAGGATGTGTGTGAAAACATGGTCACACACGCTGATCTACTTTTAGTCACTCAGTGTAATCATTAGATCTTCGAGGAATCGTGCAGTCAAAAAGAGGATTTAATTATTTATGAATAGGGTGTGTAAATAAAACAGTCATTTAATATATAGTCTTGGCCCCTTTTTTGTGTACTGCAGAGGGTCTCCGAGGGGCTTGCCTGCTGGTTTCACCCCCAGAGCAAGGTGCGTCTCCTGGGCTCGAGGCTGTGCTAGGCCCAGAGGAGGGGAGGGGACAGAGGCCCCAGCTCGGGCCCTCGGCGGTTTCTGGACAGCAGGGCCATCCGCTCCGGAGCTGGGCTGAGGCAGTCGTGGGCACTCGGAGCTGGAGGAGCACTGCTCCGCAAGAGGGGTTTTCTCTGCCCCAGGGAGTCACCCTGCAGGAAAGCGCAGCCAGAGCACTCTCAGCTCCAGCCGGGGATGCAGTCAGGAGCATCCAGGTTACAACTAGGCTTTCCCTCCTGCCTGGCAAGTCCTCTGTTTAACACGGGAAAGGGAGGCCGAGAGAGGGAAAGCAATTTGCCTGAGGTCACACCGCTCAGGCCACAGACCAGGCTCCATAGCCAATGCTCTTTATTGGGCCTGTGTGACCTCACTGTCACCCTGCTCTTGGAGTAGGCAGAATCCCGACCTGTCAGTCATCCACGCTGCTTCCACACAGACACCTGCACGCACACCCCCAACCTCCAACTCGCCCCTGCCCTCGACCGGGGCGGGGACTGTGGCTCCCACACATTCAGGGCAGACCGGAATAAGGCTGAGTCACAGTTCTCCTGCCCTTCCCACCCACCTGGCAGCATGACAGATGTGGCTGCCACCTACCAAAGGAGGTGCAGGGAGCCTCTGCTGAGCACTCGGCATCCGGTCTGCCCAGCTGGTGGGAATGGAGTGGAAGGTTGGGGCTGTCGTCCCTGGTGCAGGTGGCAGGGCACGTGGGACTGAGCTTGGGCATCACCAGCAGGGAACAACACTCAGCTCTGCTGTGTCTTTAGACATGTTTCAAGCTCCCTGTTCAGATGTGGAGCCAGGCTCAGAGAAAGAAGACGAGTTGCCAAGGCCATGTGTCAGGAGGGGGCAGAGCAGGACTAAAAAGCCCCTGTAGGTGACCGCCGTGGATTTCAGCATTTGTGACCACAGCCGTGTCCCTGGCAACCATCTGTAATGCCTGGTCCGCCTCTTGGGTTGTCCTGCCGAGCCTTGCCTGTCGGTCCAGAAGGCCCCAGCCCCCTTGGGTCACCACGTTGGCTGTGGCTTGCTTCTAGTCTCTAAAGAAGCCAATCCCGACCCTTTGCCTCTTTGCATTTTCCCAAACATGCTTCCAGGCAAGGGAGTGAGGAGCGAGTCCCTGGGTGATTCATGCTGTCCTTATTTCGGAGGGGGTGGAAGTGAATGGGAAGATGAGTGAGGAGCTGGCCCTTGTCCAGACAGTGTACCAAAGGAGCCTGGGTCCCAAGCAGGCCTGTTAGAGGTTGGGGATGTGGGGGCAGCCCTGGGGTTAGGAAGGGGGGGAGGCTTCACACTGGCAAGTTCAGATTTGGCCCACGGGGCGCCTCCTGAGGCAGCCGAGTTGGGCAGGACTGGAGCCGCACAGCCCTTTCCTGAGATGATCTTCCAGAGCAAAGCTCTCCTAGGAAAAGGTCTGTGCCTGTGGTCTGAGTGCAAGGGGGGCTGCTTTGTGCTCCGGCCTGGCCTTTGCTCTTGTAAGAAATTCCTGGGACCCTCCCTCCTGCCCCTGCCGTCATGTTCCTGAAGTTTCCCTGGAGGCCCAACCTCCAACTCCCCACAGGGTTCGAGGCTGGCAGAGGAGCCAGCTACAGGATGGGAGCTGCTAGAAAGAATTTTTTTCCTTAATTTTATGAACCTCTCCCTCTTCTTCCTCTAATTGTGACCATTTCCTCTGTCAGCGTGTATTCATGTTTTCTTGGACATCTAACAATTGAAACAGCTTTTCCCTTTCAGAAACACTCGCATTCAGGTTACTGGCGTTGGTTTTTGTTTTGTTTTGTTTTGTTTTTCATGTGCTGCCAATTAATGGGGGGAAAAAATTGAGCTGGATTTCTTTGAGGGGGAAAGAAAAAGCTCCCTGCCACACAATGTCTCGCCATCAGTGTTTTGTCTCAGAACACAGCCCCAGCCTCTCCCGGCCTCGTTGCTGTGAGCCACGGGGCTGTGTTCTTTCTTCCTTTCCTCTCTCTGCTGGCTTCATTGTTGGCCGTAATGCCCTGGCCACTTGAGCAGCTCTGTCCTTGAGCACTGAGGGGTCAAGGGCCCTCTTGGCAGACCCTAAAAACATGATGGCGCCACACGAAGAAAAGAGGCTTTGTAGGGATAAGAGCCCACCTGCCTGTCAGTCCCAACGTCCCCAAGTCAGAAGAACTGCCTGGGCTGCCATCCTGTCCTGGAGAGAGACTTGCAGAGCAGCCCTTCTTGGGAGAGTGGTGAACAGGCTCTGAGTCTTTGGGAAGGCTGGGTTCACGGTGGACTAGAGCCCCTCGGGGGATGGCCAGAGTGTGAGCAGGAGGTGTCCTTCCAGCTTCCCGCCAGGGCCTGTGTCAACCAGTGGAGCCCCAGCAGGGGCTCTGCTTCTGCAGCAGGCCCAGGACCCAAGACTCCCTTTTACAAAGATTTTGAACACTAAGGTCTGGCCACTCCTCAAGACTCAAAAGGGGTGATGTCATTGACCAAGGGCCTGGCAAGGACAAGCGACCAGGGGTATATTTGCCCTTGCAGGCCCTGGGGACAGTGCATGTGGCATTTGGCATTGGCCCGTGGATGCCCATGAAGAGTCCTGGCTGCTGTCCAGCAAACTGTCCATCGCCCTTCCAGAATCGGTTACCAGCAAAGACCGAATTGGGCAAATTGTCCAGAGGGAGCTGCAGGATCCACAGTCTTACATGTAGGGCCTGTTCACAGGCACCCTTGGGACACAGGTGGCCCTCAGCCTCTCTGCCACCCTCCTTGGGGCTGTTTGTGTTACTGCCAGAAACTTCATACCAGCCACCTACTGCTGAAAAGGTGTCCTGTAAATTTCCAGTTCTATGTGATACACTGTATAATGATGTATATTTAATATGAAGTTTTTAGTACACAAGTGTCTTGTTTAAATGCACCTCCTTGAGCATGCATGTTTTATTTCTTCTAAATGCAACTGTGTGCCCCAGGAAGCTAGTTGGATTGCCTTCTGCTCACGAAGGCTGAGCTTCTGCCATCATCTCCCAAAGGAAGATTGTTACAGGAAAAAAGGAACCTTCCTGCTTCCTAATTATGGGGAAGATAGAGCCCTAATGAGCTCGTTAAATGGAAACAAATTAATTTGTTCAGCAGATATCCATTGAGTGCCTACTGTTCCCCTCAGGTCTGTGGGTACAGAGGTGAATGGGACGTGGCCTCTACCCTCAAGAAGTTTCCAGAGTGGAAAAACAAACACATTATTACATATAGTAGAGGCAGGCCCAGATGAGAGGGAATTGAATCTACTACGACCGTCAGGAAGAGCTGGGCCTTGGAGGATGAGTAGGAGTTCACCAGGGAGCCTGGAGGGATGGATGTGCTGGGCAGAGGTAACAGGTGGTGGCATGATCAGGAAGTCGCTTGGGTCCTGGTATGGCCTGGCCTGTCTTGATAGGAGATGGCAAGGCTCCTGAGGTTCCCAAGGGCTTCACTTTGCTTCATAGAAGCAAAGGAATAAAGCAGGGCAAGGGGAGGGGAGTTCATTCCCTCATGCTGGGAAGTAACTTTTTCTCCCTGAAGGCTGGGAGACGCTGGCATCCTGCTTTCCAGGGGAGGCGACTCCTTACGGAGAGGAGGGCAGGGCATAACTCTTGGCACTGGAGCTCCCATTGTTTGCCCTGACACCATCGGCATGATGACATTTATGCAGCTTGGGCCTGAGGCAGGGAGGTCTGTAGCCCAAGCACCCCCCTCATACAGGTGGAAACCCGACGGGGCACAGGGTCCCCCAGCCTGCTCTGGAGTGGTTCTCTGGCCCCACCTCCCCCCAGGAACTCACCTGCCTCTCCTCCATCTCTCCCAAGGAGGTGGGCCTCTGTCCCCAGCAGGCCTGTGCCCTCCCCCAGGACCCCAGGGCTTTGGTGCACCTCTCCCGCCTCCCTCCCACCTCCCAGAGGCCCAGAACCCACACCTCCTGCTCCCAGGCCCCTCAGAGCATCAGCAACCCTTCCTCCGCCCACCCCACATGCCGAGGGAAGGCCTGTGTCCTCAGGGGGCCAAGCCCTGACGTGGCCTGGTGACAAAATGTTCTGAGCTTGGTTGAAACCCAGGGGCCGAGGGCAATGCCAGTGCTCTGCCAAGGGAAGGCGAGGAGGTCACCTCCAGACTCAGTTTTATGTCTGGGGGAGTTTTGTATTTCTGTTTCAGTTCAATTTAACAAACTGAGCACGAAACAGACAGGTGAGCTGGTGACCAGGGGGAAGCTGAGCACAGGAAAACCCCTCCGTAGTCTACAGGGAGTGGTGGATGCCAGATGCCTTCCTCTCTGCACAGACACCCAGCAGGGACAGAGGCTTGCTCAAGGCCACACAGCTAGTCCATGTGCTTGGGGTGCTTGAGGGTGGCCAACACAGCTCTGGGACGACTGGGGATAGGCCTGGGAGAGTTTATCTTAGACTTTATGAGCTGACTTTTTTCTTACTGGCTCCCTCCTGAGCGGGAGCATCCTAGTCCTGCACTGACCAGTGTTGTCTCTTGCTTTAGGGGACAGTTTCCAAATGAGCCACAGTCCCACCGGGCACCAGGGAAGTCACCAGTGTGGCTCTGGTGCCCTCCTGTGGTTTCCTTGAGAATTGCAGCCAGTCCCCGAGACAAGAAAATGGCCTCCAAGTTGCCCGGCCAGTTACAGGAGAAACTGAGGCCCAGAGAAGGAAGAGGCAGGCAATGGGGAGTGGTGGATGATGGGTGCTCTAGCAGAAGGGACAGAGGAATTGGCAGAAGGGACAGAGGAAGTGGCATGTGAGGCAGGCCTCATGCATGGAGGAGGGGCACCCTAGCGTAGGCAAGAGCGGGGAAGTCCCCTCTGACTTCCAACCCAGTGCTCTTTCCACGGCATTGTGCTCTAAAGGCCCATTCATTCATTCATTCATGCCCACTGACAGGGAAGGTCAGGCTGAATTAGAGTTTGCAAAATTTTGTTTCAAAATTACTGATTTCCTGATCATCAAATTCGTATGTACTTTTTACATATTAATTTGTATTTGTATTAGAGACATTTGTATTTCAGAAAAATATAAAGAAAATAAAAATTTCCCTAATTTCCCAATGCATATATACAATTATTTTAAACAAACTGGGCTCAAGCTGTGTTTATATAGTTTTATACCCTCTGTTTTCCACTTAATACAGTGTCATGTCCTTTTTCCTTCATGTTATTAAATCTCCTATAATATGATCTTTTTTCATAGCTGTATATTTTCTACCTTAATTTAGTTAGCTTATTCAAGATTTTTTTGTAAACATCTCTGCAGGTGATGAGAAATCTTTACTCATATTTCTTAGAGAAATATGGAGAAATTTGTAGAAGGGGCACTACTGGGTCAAAGGCTAGGTATGTCCTGGAAGACTTCTTGTCTTCCAGAGAGACATCAGTTTATCTTCCTTTAATGTACCCAGACAGCTTTCCTTTGGGGACACTGCCAGACTCAGAGGCAGTGTCCCCAAAGGAAAGCTGTCTGGGTACATTAAAAGACCTTTAGCAACTTGGAGTTGGTCTAAAAGGCCAGGCATTAAAGGACCTTTAGCAACTTGGAGTTGGTCTAAAAGGCCAGGCATACGCTAAGCAGTTCCCTTTCTTCAACCACAGTTTGAGTTTAGGCTTCCCATGGGGGTAGGACAGGAGGCTGTCTGGTCTCTGCTTGTGGGGTGACCAACTGTCCCTACTTGAAACACTTTCCAGGATGCAGGATTCTCAGGGCTAAAACAGGGATGGTCCCGGGCAAACCAGGACAGTTGGTTGTGTCATCCCAGTAGCAAGCCCTTACCTCCCATCAGCAGAAGCTCCCTCTGTGCCTGTGAGAGTGAGGTTCTGGGCGGGTGGGAGAGACCTAGGGAAGCTCAGAAGGAGCCCTGCCCTCCTGGGGTGCTGGAGACAGGTGAGCAGAGGAACAGTGACCGGGGTTGGTCAGTACCATGCAGCTCAGGTTCTCTGGCTAACTCCATCCCTTTCCAGCTGTGTGATGTGGGTGAGCTGCAAAAGTTTCCTCCACTGCAAAGAGGTGCAAAAGCAGCAGCCTTGCAGGGCTATTGCAAAGATTACATGCAGTGCTGGGCGAGTGCCCTTAGCATGCTCTAGCATGGTCAGCCTGCAGATAAGGTTGGTCAGCATGAGAACAAAGTGTAATCAGTAAGCCAGTGAAGTCAGTACAGCCACAGGATTTCAAAGGAACGGGGGTCTGGGGTGCTAGGCAGGCTTCCTGTAGGAGGTGAAAGGGGAGTCCATCTTACAAACAATAAATGCTCCAGCGCCACCGAGCATCCACTGAAGTAAGGTTCAGAGCTTACGGCTCCTCTTCCTCTCCAGATGGAAGTCCAAGCTGTACTTGGCATTGCTCTCCACACCCCCACCCCAGCATCCTCTAATACCCCGTCTTTGTTATTTAAATTAATTCTAACAAGCTACAGTTGTCAAGTAATAAGCATCTGTTGTATTTACTATTTAAATAATTACATTTGTTATTTATTTCAATATTAAGCCTATTTATTGTCTTTATTGTTTAGATGTTAAATCTGTGATCTTTATTGTTTAAATATTAAACATGTATTGTGTTCATTATTGTCTGTCTTCACCCACTAGAACGTAACTAGCATGTAGACTCTGCACAAGCAGGGATCCAGGAGAGCTCCTGGCACATAGTAGGTGCTCACTAAGTACTTGTTAGGTGATGCAATGACGAAAGGTCCTATTTGTGGCAGGCTTACTCTGTGTGTGCTTCACATTACACATGCTTTCATCTCCTATGACGACAGCTCCCTGTGCAGATGAAAAACTGACTCTCAGAAGTGACCCAAGAAAAGCAGAAGTTGGATTTAATGGTGGGGGCTCAGAGGAAGATCAAAGCCCAGAGGTGAGTGGGACCTAGAAGGAATTATGTGGTCCCTTCTGCCCCAAGAGCAAGAGACAAGGGCGGCATTCTGAGTCCTTGAGCTCTGTTGCCCCCTCCACACCTGGAGAATGAGCTCTGTCATGCTGGATCTGCCAGCTTGGGGGCCTCCCTCAGGGTCTGAGGACATGAACACCAAGAAGGACCTTCATTCTGCAGATGGGGATACTGAGGCTTTACTGCAGCTAAATCACCAGGAAGTAGTGGATCTAGGACTCCAACCCAAGTATTCTAACCTTACGGCATCCCCAGCTTACCTGACCACAAGGATTACACGTGGCTCTTATAAAAATACAGATTCCTAGACCTTTCCCCTTGGAGATTTTGATTCAGGAGGTCTTAGGTGAGGCAGCAAGAGCCTATATGTTTCACAAACTCCCCAGGGGTGTCTTGTGACCAAGGGTTCAGGAGATACTCCTCCAGGAGCAAGGGCTGGGCTGCCCACTGCCTGCAGCTCACCATCCACCTGGGCACAGTGCCAGGAAAGAGGAAGGCAGCAACCACCCAGCTGTGCTTGTCTAGCTCTGTTCACCAAAACAATAGGGATGTGGAGTCCCAGCTCAGGTAGGTCATAGGACTTCTCTGAGCACACAAATTATGCAAAAATCAAAGGAAATAACTATCACGTAACTGCTTGGGAAACCCACACCCTATTGTGCAAATGTTTCTTGTTTTATTGATTCAGACCTTGCTAGATAAAAATGTGTTTGTATTTCACAAGTGTGTCACTCAGACACCAAGTAAGGTGTCCTCGGTCCCATCTAGAGGTCAGCAGCCTCTCTGAGCCCGGAGAGTTACGAGGGGACACAGGCTTTGCTCGTAGGTAGGCCTGGGAGAAAGGCAAAACTGGGGGGCAGAAATGAGGTTAGGGAGAACAAGCCACCTGGTGTCTCTTTCCATCCTGTGCTTTTTCTGGAACCCCCATTGTTTAAATCCTAGTCACCTCTTCCAGGTAGCCTTCCCTGGTTGCAGCTGGACAACTTCCTTCTCTTATCAACACTCAGAACACTTGCTACATGCCTAGCTCAAGCAATGCTGATCATTTCCCCTCTGGGCTGCAGGCTCACTCGGCCACTATTATGGGTCTGGATGCCAGTTTAAAGCTATTAGTTTCCAAAATTACCTGAGAAGAATCACCTGGGGCTGATGTTAAATACATACAGGCCAACTGGCCTCTCCCCTGGAAATTCTGATTTAGTCTGTTTGGAGACTGGTGATCTATTTTTTAACCAAACTTCTAGGACGCACAATCTAGGTCAATGTTTTTGACTCTGTCGTGTGCACACAAATCACCCGGTGAACCTGCACTTCTAAGAAACTCCTGGGTGACGCTGGAGCTGCAGGTCTACGGACCACCACACATTGTTGGGCCAAATTCAGGAGATTCTTGTCTTCAGGCACATTGGGGAAGTGGTATTGGTCTCAACCTCAGCACATCTGGGGACCTTTTAAAATATACTAAGGCCCATGTCCTACTGCAAACCAGTTAAATCAGACTGGGGGGGGGGGGCAGGTTTTGTTTTATTTTAAAACTTCCCAGATGATTCTAATTAGAAACGGGGTTGCAAATCACTGATTTAGTAGGTCCCCACCAGCATTAAAATACATGAATGAGTAAATGAAGAGAACAATCTCACAGGCTTGTGGGTAAAACCCTGGTCTCGGGCATATGTGTCATAGATACAGATGCATAAGAGTTGCTAGATTATAGCAGGAGAGAGGCAATAAACAGGGAGACAGGCAGTTCACAGACCAGCCATGGGGACAGACTGACTGCACAGTTCAAGGACATGGGGTGGGGGCAGGGAAGGCGAGGCTGACAGCACTGGGGGGCTCTGTGGCATGAGGTGGTGAGGTCAGGTGGAGGCAGTAGCAACAAGAAGCCTCTGTGTGAACTGAACAATGAAGGGTGAACAAGATATTGTCATAAAACAAGCAGAGCCTTCTAGACACAGAGGACAAAATGTACGCAAGTTGTGAAGGGGAGTGGCAGAGATAGACGCAGAAGATGATTGCAAGGGCGTGGGAAAAGTGAGCTGAAGAGAAAGGAAGGAAGGTCACTGACCCCTTGTTAGAGGATGGCCTCAGGTAACCTCCTCTGGGCAGTCACTCACAGTAGCTGAGACTCCACTGACAGATTGTGTAAAGCTGTTTTTGTGGACCTATGGGCCCATGGAGTCTGATGGTACCAGACAACTTTCTAGAAAACATTTTTGGGGGGAGGGAGGAAATAGAGGGTGCTTAAGCAAGGACCCATCAGCAACATCCCCATGTCTCTTCCCCCAAGAACCCACACCCTCCCTTTTAATAGCTCTGTTCTCCACCAGCATCTCATTTTGGCAAACAACTAAGCACCCTTTTTGCCAAATACTGAGGTGGAGGACCAGGAAGGAGATGGCTCTGCCCTCATGAGCTGGCAGTGGGAAAGAGTCACCTTCATGAGTGACTACAACTTGGGACAGTATGTCATAAGAACTCCAAACTCTGTGCCATCAGAAGGCAGAGGCAAGAGAAATCAGTTTTTTGGGGTGATCAGGGACAGCTTCTAGGAGAAGGGAAAAGGACCTTGAAGAGCTGACATGTTTGGTGAAGATTCAATGGTGAAAGGGGAAAACAGGCTTAATGTACACAGGGATTTGAAAAACACTGAGAGACCGCATGTGGCTGAAGCACAAAATGCATCCGGGGGTGGAGGTGGATAGATAGGGCAAAGGAGACAGGACACAGCCCTATACACAAAGTTAAGGGGTTTCGATTTATTGGAGAAGCAAGAGGGAACCATCAGAGGTCTTTAAGTGGAGGGACATGATCACACCTAGGTCAGAGGATATGAAGAACATTTTAAGGGGCTGAATAATGAATGAAAGAATGGGTGGAAGAGGACAGAAATGAAGGGCTAACTTTATGACAGGTCCTGAATCCAAAAAGAAGGTTTTGATTTCAAACATTCAAATGCTAAGAAGAGCCAATTAAGGACCTGGGGGTTTCTGACAAGGAACCAAGAGCTGGAGAGGCAGAGGTCTGTACTGCAGCATAAAAAAACCAGACTGGCTCTACCCCAGCCCCGAGTGGGATTTTTTCACTCTTTTGAGTCTGCTGGGCCCCCATTGTGTGTTTAATTTCAATCTTTTCCTTCTGTTCAGGTTTTACCACAGGAGAATCCCCGTCTCCATTCTAATCTGAAATTAATTATTTATGCTTATGAACATGCTGGATGCCTGCCTGGTTTATTTATTTTTTGAATAATATATCTGAATAGTAATTCACGCAAGACAGGGCAAACATAATTTTGAGGTAAATGCCTTTTCCAACTGTTGCCCAATTAATTGTTCTAAACCATTGTGTAGCCTTGTCATCATCCTGTAGAGTCCAAAATATATCCCTTGCACATTCATGAGATGCCAGGTGCCTGCAATTGACAGATTCTCACTATCAGGCCCCAGCACTTGACCTTTACAATCTTATCTCCTGCTACTTATGACTTTCTCCTTCAGTCCAAATTCCACCCATTCATCCTCCCAGGCCCAGTTCAAACATCTCCTACTTTATGAAGCCACCGGGGGTTCTCCTTCAAGGGGAAAGTCCCCTCCCTCATGCTTCTGAGTTTCATTTTGATTTTGTATCCCTTAGCTGGCACACTGTAGGTGCCCCAGCACAGTGTCTGCTGTGACAGGAAGTAGTGTGACCAAGACCCAGAGCAGCAGTTACACGCAGCAGCTGAGGCAGGGCTAGGCAGACCAGACACACTGTGGGAGTCAGTGTCTACAAAGAGCTCTTGGGAGAAGTGGGCAGGGACAGTCACCCACCAGGACCTGATCCCCCACTAACGCTGCACTCTGGTGGGGTTACCTGCGGGACTAACCCCAAGTAAAGAGCATACACTTCCCACATTTGACAAGCCTCCTAAAGCACCTCTCCTCTCCATGCCGACTTTTGCTTCCTTCAACCCCTCACACCTGTTGTGTGCATTCCAGTTTACAGGTGATTCTCACAACAGCTGAGGGATGCACCGTACAAGACAGGGATTTGGGACTCGGGACCAGTGACTGTCCAAGGACACTTCTAGGGTGTCAGAGCTCTGACTTTGACCCAGACCTCCTAACTCCCAGTGCAGTGCTCCTTCCAAGACCCCGCAGGTATTCTGAGCTTCAAAAGAAAAGGCGCTTAAAAGTGATTTGTACGTTTTAAAGCACGCACAAGGTGTTCTGTCAACTGCGGTCTGTGTAGCTGACAAAACGCCACTCTGAAGGTTTGAGGTCACCTAACCAATGCTACCCAGAGGAGCCAGGAGGGCACTTTTGAATTTTCCGCGTACGTGCTTGCCACCTGCAACCCAGAATACCTGGACTCCTTCGACAGGCAGCGCGCTAAAAAACGCGTTGGCTGATTCTGGCACTGTGGGGCCACCGTACAGCATCCGGAGTACGGTCTCCGGTCTAGCGGTGCCCCAAAGCCTGAGGACAGGTGTGACGGCGTTACCCTCTACCTGCCCTGGTGCGTCAGTCGGCAGCCAGAAATAGGCGGGCGTCGCTTGGCGGTTCGCGGGTTTCAGGAGAGGAGGCGGGGCGGTGTCTTCCTCACGTGATCCGAGCGACGCCGAGCGCGTCGCTTTACGCCCTGCCGCACCGGGGTCGGTCACGGTCTGCGCCTGCGCGGGCGCCGGCTTGCGGGCTCGCTCGCTAGCTCGCGGTCTTGCGGGACGCCCGGGGCGATGGGTGAGTGTGGGGGCGGGCGGCGGTCCGCTGGGCTCCTCTCCGCCTCTAGTTGGAGAGACGCGCAGCACGAAGAGGGGTCCGCGGGGAAGGCCGGCAACCCTGGGGCTCACCCCTGTTCTGCGCGCGTCCCGCTGCTCAGCCGCGCGCCGGCTTCCCCGGCCGGCGACTGCGAGCCCCACCCTGGCGGCGAGCGGGGAATCACTTCTGAGCCTTCTCCGTCCTCCTCCCTCTCCCTCCTGCCGCCGGTGTCTGTGTGGGCGAGCTTTCCCGGGAAGGAGGCTGTGCGTTCATTAGGGCGCAGGCACCTCCCGGGAGCTCACGAACAGCAGGGGCGGGGAGGGGTCGGGCTTTCCCCGCACTTGGGGAGAGCGGCGCTGGCACCGCGGCGGGGTCCCGCCCCGCGGGAGCCTGGGATTCTGGCCTGCTCACTCCGGGACCCCAGACTCTGGAGTATCAGAGACAAAAGGGGCCTTAGTGATCTTGTTGTCCACCCCGCACCCCTTTTTAACAGGTCGGGGAAATGGACGCCTGGAGAACGGTAAGTTCGCTCACATAGTCTTGCAGTGCTGCTTCTGCGACACCATATTGCAGTGCATTATAGGAAACTCAGTTGTACGAAGCTTTTCCGAGACAGGGTTGTTGTTAATTATTAGTCCTTGTACCAGTTATTTGGTGTTACGGTTAGCTTGTTGGAGTATGTCAACACTTCAGCTGTATTTACCCTCTATGCATAACCTTTATTTTGCCCCTTACCACCCTATGCAGCTGGTCTTAATTACCACCTTCTGTTTCTCTACCTGTAATCTGTGAAACAGAAGCCCTTGAACAAAATGTATAGTGACCTTGCCAGTTTGGGTCGCCTCCGCCCTTGCTTTGAAAGGATTCTGTGGAATCAAAAGATGCCTAGGACTCGTCAGGTTCCATAGTGGTTCAGGGCACTGGTTAGGCACTTTGGAACAGGAATCACGCATCTCAGGGGAAAATAACAGTTTGTTATAGAAAACTCAGCTGTTCTTTATGGGAAAATAAGCTCCGAGAGGAGTTGACTCATCTGGTCTCTTGTATGGTAGATGAAAGTAAGCTCAGATTAGTGGATTTTTAAATTGTAGACATTGCTTTGTATTTATAGTGGTAAGATAGTGTCATAAGCCAGGACTAGACCCAGGTTGATCTTGTTCTGATTGCTGACTCAGACCTGCTGACTAGTGGAAATTCATATCCTCTGAGAATTACAATTACCCTCTCCCCAGTTTCTGCACAAAGACCTTTGTGCTGGGATCATAACTGGATCCTGCTTATCCATGTAGGCTGCAAATTACACTGAGTATTTAGACTTTAGGCTCTTTTCTTACACCACATAAGTTTGACACTTGTAGTTGCTTGAAACTCAGGATAACTTTGCTTCCTTAAGTTGAGACAGGTTGAGTGTTTTAGATAACAAGCAAGTGTAAAGTTATGGCAAATAAATTTTGCAATAAATTGCAAAGATTTGTCGGTGTTAAAGGATTTAAATATAGAGATTGATTTAGCAAAGAAATTTAGCCATGTTCACAGTATAGGTAAACATGCAAAGTTCTAAACTCCATTCCAAAGAATACTGTGCACACTATCCTTCTATTGCTAAATTAAGAACCTATTCCTGGGCTGGGTGCAGTGGCTCACGCCTGTAAATCCTAGCACTTTGGGAGGTCGAGACAGGAGGATCGCTCAAGGTCAGGAGTTTGAGACCAGCTGAGCAAGAGTGAGACCCCGTCTCTACTAAAAATAGAAAGAAATTAATTGGCCAGCTAAAAATATATAGAAAAAAATTAGCTGGGCATGGTGGCACATGCACGTAGTCCCAGCTACTTGGGAGGCTGAGGCAGGATCCTTTGAGCCCAGGAGTTTGAGGTTGCTGTGAGCTAGGCTGTCGCCACAGCACTCTAAGCCGGCGCAGCAGAGTGAGACTCTGTCTCAAAAAAAGAACCTATTCCTGCCATTCTGGTGTGTAGGATGAAACTAGAGGAAAAGCTTTATTATGAAGTTTGGGAGGGTTTCATAAGATTTCTTTTTCCTATCTAGGCCTATTTTTTAAATCTGAGACTGTCAGTATATAGTAATGTCAGTGAATAAATGACTGGCTAGTAATAGTCTCCATTATTACAGTCATGACAAACTAAATGAGGTGGCCTTAATTTGGAAACATTTTTAAAGTAATACAAGTACATAAAAATTAAAAATAAACAGTTTTTGTTATTCAAGTGCACACATAACTTGATTTGTATAGTCAAAGAACATACATAAACAGCTTGTAGGTGGTGACTTTAGAATTTCAAATGTGTTTAGTATGTAAAAATGTAATATTTTTTTCATTCACTGATCAGAAGAATGAAATGTTTTTGACATTTATAAATTGTCACAATTTTGTGTAATTATGTGTACATTAATATAAATATTTTTCTTGATTTTAACATTGTTTAATTCTGAAACTGAAGTGCAAAGCATTATGTAGGTATCAAGCATTTCTATACTAAGTTTTAGTTTTTTAAATAATCTTAGATTGGTAAGTGTAATAAATACTAATAAGAGCTTTTAACTTTTGGCTGAAACAGTAAAAAAAAAAAGTATGTAGTAGACTAAACGATAAATAATTATCAAACTCAGTACCTTGACAAACTTCTTAAGCATCTGCAGAACATATTTTAAATTTGAGTATATTAAGTCCTGAAACCTCAGTACATTAAGGAAGGGAGGGGAAAGAAGGAATGGATAACGTTCTGAGACCTGTTTTTAAAATCCTATTTTTATTGTAAATAACAACACTAAACTGGCTAACTAAAGATTTTAGGATACTTATAAGCAACTAGAGTAAGATAAAATGCTTAAAAAGTAGGCCGGGTGCGGTGGCTCACGCCTGTAATCCTAGCAGTCTGGGAGGCCAAAGCGGGAGGATTGCTCGAGGTCAGGAGTTCGAAACCAGCCTGAGCGAGACACACCCCCCCAGTCTCTACTAAAAATAAAAATTAACCAACTAAAAATATATATACAAAAAATTAGCCGGTCATGGTGGCGCATGCCTGTAGTCCCAGCTATTCGGGAGGCTGAGGCAGTAGGATCGCTTGAGCCCAGGAGTTTGAGGTTGCTGTGAGCTAGGCTGACGCCACAGCACTCACTCTAGCCTGGGCAACAAAGCAAGACTCTGTCTGAAAAACAAAAAATAAATGCTTAAAAAGTAATGAGTTTTGTCCAAATGAAAGTGCCTTGAATACAAATTATGAAACAAAGAATAAATTTTTTAAAGAATAAATTGAAATAACCATCTAACTTAGAAATTAGAAGAAAATAAGCCCAGACAAAGCAGAAAAGGAGATAAAGAGGAAAAACAAATTTAAAAAATTTTAAACTGAGAAATAGCAAAACTGGTCATTCAAGAGCTGGTTCTTTGTTGGGAGTGGGAGAGTTATCAATTAGATAAACTGGTTACTCTGCTCAAGAAAGAAGGGAGCATAAATATACAAGGTTACAAATAATTTTAAAACAGCAAGTTTATAAATCAAACCAAGTTTATTTTTTATTTTTAAGGAAATCTAATTATCAATATTGACTCCAGAAGAGAGAACTTAACAGACCAATAACAATGGAAGAAATTGGGAAAGTTATCAAAAAGCTGTCATCCGGCAAAACACCAAGCCCAGATGGTATTACAGGTAAATTTCTTTGAACTCTCAAGAAACAGATCATTTTGATAAGATTTAAATTATTCCACAGTATAAGGAAGGAAAAAAATCACAAATACTTTTGTTCTACAAAGCCAGTGGAACATTGACACTGAAACTTGATGTGAAGATAGTACTAAAATTGAAAACTTAGGCCAGGTGTGATGGCTCACGCCTGTAATCCTAGCACTCTGGGAGGCCGACATGGGAGGATTGCTTGAGGTCAGGAGTTTGAAACCAGCCTGAGCAAGAGCGAGACCCTGTCTCTACTAAAAATAGAAACAAATTAATTGGCCAACTAAAAATATATAGAAACAATTAGGCGTGGTGGCGCATGCCTGTAGTCCCAGCTACTCGGGAGGCTGAGGCAGAAGGATTGCTTGAGCTTAGGACTTTGAGGTTGCTGTGAGTTAGGCTGATGCCACGGCACTCTAGCCCCAGCAACAGAGTGAGACTTTGTCTCAAAAAAATAATAAAGATAAAAAAATAAAATTGAAAACTTGATCTGTTGTGAAAAGTAATGTGAAATTTCAAAATGAAATATTAGTAAATGGAATTTAGCAGTATGTTAAAAGAATATTTCACTGTGGCCAATTAGGATTCATCCCCATGTTAGCAGGGTAAGTAATTAAAGAAATAGGCTAACATAATACACCAGATAAAGACATCAGAAAAGAATAAAAACAGCTCACCCTTGTTGGGTACCTATATACTCCAGAGTGCTCTTTTAGGTGCCCTACATGTTATTAACTCAGTTGAGCCTGTGAGATAGGTAGCATCTCTAATTTATAAACAAGGAGATTAAGCCAGTGGTTCCCAACCTTTTTGTCACAAGTGACTGGTTTCATGGAAGACAATTTTTCTGTGGACAGGGTCAGGAAGGATGGTTTTGGGATGATTCAAGCGCATTACATTTGTTGTGCACTTCTATTACTACATTGTAACTTGCCACTCACTGATAGGGTTTTGATATGAGTTTGCAAGCAATTGATTTTATTATGGTTTCTATGCAGTCAAACCTCTCTGCTAATGATAATCCGTATTTGCAGCCATTCCCCAGTGCTAGCATCACTGCCTCAGCGCCACCTTGCACAAACTAGATTCTTTGCGTGCTTACAGTAGGGTTCGTACGCCTATGAAAATCTAATGCCCCTGCTGATCTGACAGGAGGCGGAGCTCAGGTGGTGATGTGAGTAATGAGGAGCAGCTGTAAATACAAATGAAGCTTTGCTTGGTTGCCAGCCACTCACTTCCTGCTTTGCAGCCTGGTTTCTAACAGGACACAGCCCAGGGCTTGGGGACCGCAAGACTAAACCATGGAGACAGTGACTTATCAAAGGTTGCACAGTAGATGTGTGTTAGAGCTAGGATTTGAACCCCAGCCAATAAGCAGGTACCAGAGGCTGTACTCTTAAATGTTACACTGGCTCTATTTCCAGTATCTGTATGGTTATCTCAGGAGCTCTCTAAAAGTATTTGAGGCCAGGCATGGTGGCTCACGCCTATAGACCCAGCATTTTGGGAGGCCTAAGTAGAAGGATCGCTTGAGCTTGAGGCCAGGAGATTGAGACCAGCCTGGACAATAGCAAGACCCTGTCTCTACAAACTATGGGAAAATTAGCCGGGCGTGGTAGCCCACATTTGTAGTCACACCTACTTGGGAGGCTGAGGCAGGAGGATCCCATGAGTATAGGAATCGGAGGCTGCAGTGAGCTGAGGTCATTCCACTGCACTATAGCCCAGGCAACAGAGCAAGACTCTGTTTCCAGAAAAAAAAAAAAAGCATTGACCAAAGTTCAAGGTAGATTCTTGAGTTAGTGGAGGTGGTTGAACTTCATTAAAACAAAAATAAATAAATAAATTTCCTTCACGTTTAACACTCTCTAAGATTATCAGATTATCAGTTGATCATTAGTACTGGAAAAATGGAATCCATTTTTAATGGGAAACACAATTGCATAGTAAATAGTAGGGGACAAGGGCTTAAGTTATAATTGTAGCTATACTAATTTTTAAAATGAATATGGAATGAAGTGGGGTTTTTAGCATGATTTGTAAGATGAAATTATATGATAGTACTGGGAAAACATCCTTTACGTTTGCAACATATCCTAATGATGGGCAGGGATAGGTGATAAACAGGGAGGGATACTTGGGGGGAATAAATATTTTATGGGTCAGTTGATCAGTGGACATTTTTGTGTCATGATTTGATTCCCTATGTAAACTTGAAACTACTAGGACTTGAATTATGAACACTCCCTTTTCTCATACCTAAAGCCAGCGTCATACTTAATGGTAATCCCTAGGAGAATTCCCACAAACATCAAGAAAAATATGAGGTTGTCCACTATTGCTATAATTTTGTTCGGGAAGTATCTGCCAGTCTACTAAGATAGAAAAAAGATGTATATTATAAAAAAGGCAAAATTATTTGTAAGTGATATTTTATATTGCGGAAACTAAAATTCACTAAAAAACTGAGAATTAGAGGATTCAATAAGTTAGTAGGTTCTTAACCTTAATACAGAAGAATTGGTAGCTTTTTCATATACAGATAAAAGCCAGTTAGAAAATTAATGGAAAGAAGCAACCCACTTATAATAATGACCAAAAAGGTAAAATACTTAGATATAAGAAATAGGATCTATGTAAAGAAAAAATGTTAAATGCTATAAAGTTTGTAAAAAGATATAAGTACATAGGAAGTAATATGTCCTTGTAAAGTTAAGGTTCAATTTTGAAAAGGTGACCAGTTTTTAAAATTTATATATAAAGACACTTCTATAAAATATCAGGATTTTGGAGAGGAATATGACAAAAATACACTGAAGTTTACCTGAATAAAGTGAGAGAACCAGGAAAACTATAATTCTGGTGAGAGTAGAGGGGGAAGCCCTACTAGATAATGAAATATATTCTGATGCTACAAAAGGTTAAAATAGGTCAGTACTAGAGAAGAAATATTAATACTAGACTATTGGTGGAAAAGAATAGAGTGCAGAAAGAAATGGAAATGCCCATGGGTGTTTAGATATGCAGACCACTGGTGAAAACAAAGTTCATCAACCAGTGATGCTGGCAGTCTCTCTCTCTCTTTTTTTTCTTTATCTTCCACATGGTCACGTTTATTGAAGGCACAAGGGGGACCTGGGCATCTGTGGGGAGGCCTGGCATTGGCCTGAACAGCGGCCCAGCAGGTGGGGATGGGGGCTCCACAATCTGAGTTTACTTGAAAGTGTGACTGTCAGCTCCACCCCACCCTTTTGGGCCCGAACATGGCAGAGTAGCAAGGGTGGTTGCAATAGGGCTTGCCTTCATGCTTGGCGTGACCCCCAGAGGTGAGCGTCTTCCCACATTTCTCACACTTCAGGCAGGGCTGATGCTAGTCCTTGCCCAGAGAGGTCACCTGCTCAGCGAAGTACACCTCTTTGTCGCACTTGGGGCACTTGGGCATGGCGGCACCGGGGCTGAGGCTGCAGTTGGGCAGGAGAGGCTGTTGGCAGGAGACTCTCTCCCTCTCTTTTTTTTTAAGAGACACAGTATCACTCTGTCACCCAGGCTGGGGTACAGTGGCACAGTAAGCTCACTGCAGCCCAAACTTCTGGGCTCAAGCGATCCTCATGCCTCAGCCTTCCAAGCACCTGGGATTACAGGCGTGTGCCATGCCATTGCACCTGGCAGCGTTAGCAACCTCTTATCTTTGCCTCACTCCTGATACTGAAATTCCAGTGAGATTACAGTATAGATGATAAATGAAACTGCAGTAATTGTAGAAAGAAGCCAGGATGACTTGTTTATAATTTGGGGATAATGAAGACCTTCTAAAGAGGACATAAATTCTAGAAGTCAAGATTGATTTACTATCCAAATTAAGATCTTCAATATCACAAAATGATGTAGACCAAGTGGGGAAAGTATTTGTCACAATTTTACTAATATAAGTAGGACTGATTTTCTTCAAATCCAAAGATATTTTACTTATCAATAAGAAAAACAAAGTGAAAAATGGTGAATACATGTGAAAACTTGTAGTAAAAGAAACTAAAATGGTCAATGAAAATGAACGATGCTGAATTTTATTTAAAAATTTTAGGTAGCAAAATAGTTCATCCAGGCATAGGTACAGGTTGCCTGTTTAAAAGCAAAAAAAAAAACCAGCAACCATAAATGGAAGACAGGATAAATTATATAGTGCAATCAGTGGAGTACTGTGCAGTAGAGTACTCTAAACACTGAGGTATCTCTGTTGATACTAGTTTCCAAAATACATTATTGTGCACCTCATTTTTTCACTCAGTAGTGTTCTTTTTGTCTTTAAAATGATGGATAGTATGGAAGCGGGTAGGTAATAGGGGGCAGGTAAGTGTGACCAGAGTCAGGTAGACTCTTCCAGGGGCCTTTGCACTAGTTTAGGTGAGAGACAAAGACCTGAGTAGGCCAGCAAGCCTGGAGGAGAGGCTGTCTGTGTATTTAATTGATTTATAGCTTTATTTTCCTACTAGTCACTTAAATACACATTTCTTTTGTGAATTTTTATTTAAATGATTTTTTTCCTTGTTACTGGATCCATAAACGGCCTAATTCCAAGGAATCTGGTATCTCTTCATTGAGCATACCAGGTGACTTCATCTACCTATATTAGTACCTACCAAAATTGGAAATCATTCCTCTTTGTTTAAATTGCAGTGGAACAAATTTTCAAAACAGGTTTCTTCAAATGAACAAAATGTTTGAGGCCTCAGAGGCGGTGTGGCTCACCTGGTCAGAGGAGTAGGCAATGAAAGATTTAGGCCCTGCCATTGCTGAGCTCTCTGGGTACAACCAGGTGACTTCTTGTGGGAAAAGAGTTTCCTGAGTCCTTTTATTACCTTCCCTAGGGTACACTTTGGGCCTGCAATGACTTGTAGCCATAATTCTTCTAAAATGAGGGCAAGTTTTTCTTTTCTAACAGAGGCGAGACAGCAAGTCAGTTCAAACACCAAACAAAGAGCCTTTAGGCCGTAGACTGTAGAAATGTTTACATTTCTTAATAATCTATATCTGGGAAAGGGACACACAGATCTTGGTGTAATATACTTAAGAAAAATTTATTTCCATTTGCTTCACATGAGAAAGAAAAAAAGGTTCAGTAGTGTCAGAGGGTCTTGGCATTTTCCTGAGGGTCCTAGTCTGCTTCTCCATCTTCATGAACTACTCATTCTTCTCCATCTGTGATGTGCTGCCACAGGACACGCACTAGTAATTCCTCAAAAATGCGATACTGCTGCTCCTTTAGCTAAAATAGGCTTCACCCTTGTGTACATAGCAACACCTATTCAGTTTTCAAAGCCGCACGGTTGTATCCTGCCTGTGTTTCCCTCTAGGCAGCTAGTTAAAGACTCCCTGCTCAATGGGGCCTTGATACCTTGTACATGCTTCCATGATTGCATTTATCACCCTGCAGCCTAATTATTTGCATGTCTTATCTCCCCTGACATAGGTACCTGCCATACATTTTCACTCTAACCTTGAAAGGGGGATTATATTGGCCTACTTTATTAATGTAGAAACTGAGGCTCAGGGGTGAAGCAGTTTGCTTTAGGTCACTTTGGAACTTTCTCATCTGTCACTTTGGCCTTTGTTGTCCTGATTAGATCTTCATTATTGTCGTTATCTCTAACTTTATTTCCTAAAAATTTACAATTTTTTGTTATGTGGATAAATCGTATCATGCTGAAGTCAGGGCTTTCAGTATACTTGTCACTAAATAGTGTACATTGTACTGGATGGGTAGATTTTTATCCCTCACCGTGTCCCACCTTCCCTCCTCCTTAGATTCCAGTGTTTATTACAGCCATTTATGACCATATATATCCTTTGTTTAGCTCCCACTTATAAGTGAGCACATGTGTTATCTGTTTCTCCATTCTTGAGCTATTTCACTTAGGATAATGGTCTCCAGTTCCATCCAGGTTGCTGCAAAAGACATTTCATTTCTTTTTATGGCTGAGTAGTACTCCATAGTATATATATGCCACATTTTTTTAACCCATTTATCAGTTAATGGGCACTCAGATTGATTCCATATCTTTGCAGTTGTGAATTGTGCTTTGATAACATTCTGGTGCAGGTATCTTTTTGGTAAAATGACTTCTTTTCCTTTGGGTACATACCCCGTAGTGGGATTGCTTAATTGAATCATAGGTCTACTTTTAGTTTTTTGAGGAATCTCCATACTGCTTTCTGTAGTGGTTGTACAAGTTTACATTCCCACCAACAGTATATAAGCTTTCTCTTTTTACCACAACCTCACCAACATCTATTGTTTTTGACTTGTTAATAATGGTGATTCTGACAAGGGTAAGGTGGTATCTCATTGTAGTTTTCATTTGCATTTCCCTGATAATGATGTTGAGCATTTTTTTGTATGTTGGCCATTTGTTTACCTTCTTTTGAGAAGAGTCTGTTCATGTCTTTTGCCCACTTTTTGATGAGGATGTTTGGTTTTTTCCTGCTGATTTGTTTTTGTTCAGTTAAGTCCCATTTATTTACTTCTGTTGTTGCTGTATTTACTTTTGGAGTCTGGTCAGTCCCAATGCCTTTGGGTCAGCTAGAAAGTCATCAACAATCCCATTGGCCAACCAACTCTGCCAGGGACAGAAGCTCCTGCAACATTCCCATGGCAGAGAAGGGAAAGGGCAGGCCTGTTGGAGGAGATTTGGGGATGTGAGGGACGTGAGCTAGTCACTGAGTCTTAGCCCTGCACCTCCTCTCATGTGAGAGACACCCTCGAATCAAGTCTCTGTCTAGTGACTGGCTTGAAGTAATGGAAGATTGTTTTATGCAAGTGCCCCAAACAACACAGCCAAAGGATTTTCTTGTAAAAAAAAGAAAAAAAAAATTCTTTTCCTAGGCCAATGTCTAGAAGAGTTTTTCCTATATTTTCTTCTAGGATTTTTATGGTTTCAGGTCTTATATTTAAATCTTTAAGTCTTCTTGAGTTAACTTTTGTATAAGTCAAGAGATAGGGATCCAGTTTCATTCTACACATGTGGCTATCCAGTTTTTCCAGCACCATTTATTGAATAGGCTATCCTTTCCTCAGTGTATGTTTTTGTCAGCTTTGTCAAAAATTGGTTGTAGCTATATAGTTTTATTTCTGGGTTCTGTCTCCTGTTCCATCAGTCTGCGTGTCTACCTTTATACCAGTTACCATGCTATTTTGGTTATTATAGCCTTGTAGTATAATTTGAGGTCAAGTCATGTGATGATTCCAGATTTCTTCTTTTTGCTTAGAATTGCTTTGACTGTTTGGGGTCTTTTGGTTCTATATGAAGTTTAGGATTATTTTTTTCTAGATCTGCGAGAAATGACATTGGAATTTTGATGGGAATTGCCTTGAATCTGTAAATGACTTTGGGCAGTATGGACATTTTAACAATGTTGATTTTTCCAATCCATGAGCATGGGATTTTTAAAATTTGTTTGTGTCATCTGCAATTTCTTTCATCAGTGTTTTGCAGTTCCCTTGTAGAGAACTTTTACCTCCTTAGTTAAGTATATCCCTAGGTATTTTATTTTCTTTGTAGCTACTATAAATGGTATTGAGTTCTTTATTTGGCTCTCAGCTTGACTGTTACTAGTTTGTAGAAATGTTACTGATTTGCCTACATTAATTTTGTAACCTGAAACTTCACTGAATTTATCAATTCTAAGAGTCTTTTGGTGGAATTTTTAGGTTTTTTTTAGTGTAAGATCATATTGTTGGCAGACAGGGATAGTTTGAAATCCTTTTTCCCCATTTGGATGCCTTTTATTTCTTTCTCTTGCCTAATTGCTCTGGCGTGGACTTCCAATACTGTGTTGAATAGAAGTGGTGACAGTGGGTATCCTTGTCTTGCTCCGGTTCTTAGGGGGAATGTTTTCAACTTTTCTCCATTCAGTATGATGTTAGCCACAGGTTTGTTATATATGGCTTTTACTATTTTAAGATGTGTTCTTTCTATGCCTATTTTGTTGAGGGTTTTTATAATGAAGAGGTGCTGGATTTTATCAAATGCTTTTTCTGTATTTGTTGAGATAATCATATGGTCTGTTTTTTAATTGTTTATGTGGTGAATCAGATTATTAATATGCATATATTGAACCATTCTGGCATACCTAGGATGAATCTCATTTGATCATGGTGGATTTTTTTTTTTTTTGGATGTGCTGTTGAATTTGGTTTCCTGGTATTTTGTTGAGGATTTTTGCATCTATGTTCAGAAGGGATATTGACTGTAGTTTTCTTTTTTTGTTGTGTCCTTTCCTCACTTTGGTATCAGGTGACACTGGCTTCATAGAATGAGTTAGGGAGAAATCTTTGGCTTTTGAAAATAGTTGAATAAATTGAGACAGGTTTAACTTGAAAAATTTGAAAAACGAGATTATAGCATTATAAAGTTAGAAAATTTAGATAAACCACTCACTTTAGCTTTTTTAGTATGTATATATTTTGATAAAAATAGGATTGTGCCATAATACTGATCATAACAAAAGTATTCTCCTTTTTTGTTTGCTTTTTTCTGTAATACTGTTTATTGATCAAATAAAATACTATTATCTACATTTCATAAACACACTAGAAATTCAAAATTGATACCATACTGAACCTTAAATACTTTTTTTTGAGATGGAGAATTATTTTTTGAGATAGGGTCTCTGTTGCCCAAACTGAAGTGCAGTGGTGTGATCATAGTTCACTGTAGCCTCACACTCATGGCCTCAAGTGATCCTACCGCCTTGGTCTCCCAAAGTGCTAGAAGTGTGAGCTACTGCACCAGGCCTAATACTCCTTTATTTCTAATGACTGTATAATGTCTCATCATTTGGGTACATCCTCATTTATGCAGTATGTCCCTTGTTGGCATTTGATTTTTAATATTTGCCATTAAGAGTGTTGCTAGGACTATCTTCTGGTTGAATTTTTGTGTACATCTTGTGTAAATCATTTTCTTAAGCTGTATTCTTTGAAGGAAAATTATGGTTGTGTGTAATAAACTTGTGTAAAATCCCAAGTTTTACGCTACCTATCTGTGGCTCCTGCAGGTATAAGCTCCTCAATCAAGCACTGATGCTTTCTGGATTCTTTCTGTGTTTGAGTTATGCACTCTTAATTTACCTTGACAGTGATTGTTTTTCTTTAATATCTTTTGCCCTGAATGTTTAGCAGTTTACAGCAACACATGTATGATACGGGGAGGAAAAAACATAAGGAACTTTTAGTAGAGATGGGGGTCTCACTCTTGCTCAGGCTGGTTTCGAACTCCTGACCTTGTGCGATCCTCCCAGCTCGGCCTTCCAGAGTGCTAGGATTACAGATGTGAGCCACCGCGCCCAGCCAAAAACATGAGGAACTTGACAGCTTTTTGTCATCAAAGACGTAGATGGTTCATATGACCTATTTTGGTATTTTATTTCCCCATTAAAACACTTAAATGTGGTTAGGGTTGCTTTTGCCTCTTGGCCATTGTGAATAGTGCTGCGGTGAACATGGGTATATGTTTTTTTATATATATAGACTCTCCTTTCAGTTATTTTGGATATATACTCAAAAGTGGGGTTGCTGGATGATATCTACTATTTTTAATTTTTTGAGGAACTACCATACTGTTTTCCATAGCAGTTATATCATTTTATGAACCCACTAGCAGTGCATAAGTGTTCCAACTTCTCCACATCCTCACCAACACTTGTCTTTTTCTGGGAGGGTTTTGATAGTGGCCATCCTAATAGGTGTGAGATGATAGCTCCCTGTGGTTTTGATTTGTATTTCTCTAATGATTAGTGATGTTGAGCATCTTTCCAGTTTGTATATTATCTTTAAAGAAATGTTTGTTCAAGTCATTTGTCTATCTTTTAATCAGATTATTTGATATTTTGTTGAGTTGTAGTTAAATGTGGTCTCTTACATGTTGAGGAATTAAAGTCAATTTAAAGATACTAAGACTGATGTATCTAAAATAGAAAATTATCATGTCCCCAAATAAAGGTGATTTTCCAGGACCATCCCTGGAATGTAGGAATTGTTCTGGATGATTCAACTATTTATTTGGTTTTCTTTTTTTTGGTGGTGATGGGGGTCAGATTTAGATAACTGCCAAGGAAAGATATTGCATTTTATGGAAGCAGATGTATTCTAGGGATAGGACTTTGTCTTAGTTCCACTCAGTAAGGTAAGCCTATCCATTTAGGCTTCAAACATTTTTTTCAGCATTATCTGATATAGCCACCTCTTATCCCAGTATAGCCTCCCAAAATCATTGCCATCTGTGGTTCACAGCAGAGATGTGAACCTTGGAGTCAGTCAGACTTCATTTCAAAATGCCATTCCCACCAGTTACTAGCTATACCTTGGACAAAGGAGAATATTGGTTTTATTTGTAAAACTGGGAAAAATAATACTTTATGGAGTTGTTTTGAGAATTAAATATATAAAAATATAGTGCATGATACATACCTGCGGGCCTTCCTTGAGCCCATTCTCCCACACCTTCACCTCCCAAAATCCGTGTCTGGTGTCCCTTACCAATGTACTCACAGCACATATTTATCATAGAAGTATCACAGTATGGTATAATTGTTTACCTTGGCAAATTCTCCTGTTAGTTTATCAGTGCCTTGTCTTTGAATCTCTAGCACTTAGCAGAGGGACCTAGTTCATGGTAGGTACTAAATAAGTATTATTAGAAAGAATGAGTGCGTGTCTTGCTATTTTATTTCTCATGGGAAGGACTTTGAGTCTATTTCAGTAGCACAATGGATATGTTATGTAGCATAGCCAATACTTATGAACTAGTTTAGTGGCTCTCAAAATTTTTTGGTCTTAGAACTCATTTATACTCTTAAATTATTTTGGGCTCTAAAGAGCTTTTGTTTATGTAAATTGGTATTCAAGGTCTTAGGAATTTAAAATAAAGGTATTTTAAGGTAATGATAAACCCATTACATGTTAATATAACACATTTTTGTGAAAAATAACTTTTTCCCCTCACAATTTTTTTTTTTAATGAGAAGAATGTTTTACAGTTTTCCAAGCCTCTTTCGTGTCTGACTTAAAAAGATAGGTGAAGGGGGGGAGGAGCAGCATGGGCAATATACATAACCTTAATATTCGTACCCCCATAATATGCTGAAATGAAAAAATAAATGGAAAAAAGATAGGTGAAGTCTCATATCTCCTCCTGCATTCAGTCTGTTGTGATAAGTTGTTTTGGTTAAGGTATATGCCGACAATCCAGCCTCACATAGATATCTAGCTGGAAAAGGGAGGACTCTCCTGGCCTCCCAAAAGGATCTGAGGGACCTTCAGGAGTCCTCTGAAAATGCTAAGACCACTGACCTAGTCTAAAAAGGAAAGAGTAGTACTGTCCAAAAATTAGAGGAGGGATTGGGGGGGAATTCCATGTGTTTAGCTATCTATAAAAAAGATTTAACCATATTTATTATTTGTAGGTTAAAAAAATTCTTCATGAAGAATAAAAATCTTAAGCAACATGATGGATTCAGAAGCTCATGACAAGAGGCCACCAATTCTAAAATCTTCAAAACAAGATGTATCACCTCACATTACAAATTTTGGTGAAATGAAGCATTACTTGTGTGGCTGCTGTGCAGCTTTCAACAATGTAGCAATCACATTTCCTGTTCAGAAGGTCCTTTTTCGGCAACAACTATATGGCATCAAAACCCGGGATGCGATACTTCAGTTGAGGAGGGATGGATTTCGAAACTTATATCGTGGAATGCTTCCCCCGTTAATGCAAAAAACAACCACACTGGCACTTATGTTTGGTCTGTATGAGGATTTATCCAGCCTTCTCCGCAAACATGTCAGTGCTCCGGAGTTTGCAACCTGTAGCGTGGCAGCAGTACTGGCAGGGACAACAGAAGCAATTTTCACTCCATTAGAAAGAGTTCAGACATTGCTTCAAGACCACAAGCATCATGACAAATTTACAAACACTTATCAGGCTTTCAAGGCACTAAAATACCACGGAATTAGAGAGTATTATCGAGGCTTGGTGCCCATTCTTTTCCGCAATGGAATCAGCAATGTCCTTTTTTTTGGCCTTCGAGGTCCCATTAAGGAGCATCTGCCTACCGCAACGTCTAACAGTGCTAATTTGGTCAACGATTTTATCTGTGGAGGTCTTTTGGGTGCCATGTTGGGATTCTTGTTTTTTCCAGTTAATGTTGTAAAAGCTCGCATACAGTCTCAGATTGGTGGGGAATTTCAGTCTTTCCCCAAGGTTTTCAAAAAAATCTGGCTAGAACGGGACAGGAAAGTGACAAATCTTTTCAGGGGTGCCCATCTGAATTACCATCGGTCCCTCATCTCTTGGGGCATAATCAATGCGACTTATGAGTTCTTGTTAAAGATTATATGAAAAAAATCATCAGTTAAGTGCCATTTATCAACTGAATGCCTAAGAAGAATGCAGTTTGGCCTCTTTCCTAATTGGCCAACTACAAGTTGGTGTCTTAAGTCCAGGCCACAGTGAGTTATGGGCAAAGCTGTTTTCCTTAAACAAAAACAGAATAAAAGCTTTCAGTGGAAAGTTTAAGGGTTTTTTTGTTTTGCTTTTTTAAAATCATTATCTAAGAACTGTAGGCCAATTACCTGCTAAATAGCTGTCCATCTGATGGCCTTTGATAGGGAACCTAATACCCAAGATATGATTCCTTTTCTCAAAACAGTCTAAACCTTCTGTATTGGAACATAAATGGCCA
>VSMD01009931.1:0-38661 GCA_008750895.1 Mirza zaza
ATCACTTTGGGTTATGTTCCTACTCTACTCTCACATACTCAGGACTACATACAATACTTCATCTTTGGTCAGGAAAATGTGTGTGGATTTTGTTCCCTCCACACTAAACAAGCAGTGCTCCAGCAGATACCAGCTGGGCGTCCTGTCATTCAATTCTGACATTATCTACCGGGAGACAGCGTCAGATCCAGAGCCCACAGTTTGTGGGCTTAATCCCAGAGCGTTTTCAGTTCCGACACCAGCTGCAAGTCCCAGGTTGTAACCTGTACTTCTGACCATATCCGGTTATAAATCAGAGTCCCGTGACCCCCCTCCTTGGGTTTGATTAATTTGTTCACTGAACTTGGGGAGGCACTTTACTTGCATTTATCCATTTATTATAAAAGATATTATAAAAGACACAGATGGCCAGCCAGCTGGAAGAGATGCATAGAGCAAGGGATGGGAAAGGGGGGAGAAGGAGATGTGGCACTTCCAAGCCGTCTTTGGGCGTGTCACATCCCAGGAACCTCCAAATTTTCAGGTACCTGGAAGCTCTTGGAACCATCTTCATCTGGATTTTGATGGACGCTTCATTACTTAGGCACAACCTATGCAAGAGGCAGGGATAACTGGAAGCTATTTCAGAATCTGGCTTACAGGGTTGAATACTGTGCTCCCTAAATCCATGTCTACCTGCAACCTGAGAATGTGATCTTATTTGGAAATAGGGTCTTCGCGGATATAGTCAAGTTGAGATGAGGTCAAACTATGTTAGGATGAACCCTAAATCCTATATAAGTGGTGTTCTTATAAAAAAAGAGCAAACTCAGGGAACAGAGACACAGGCACAGAGGGACGATGGCCACGTGTAGACAGAGACTGGAGTTATGTTGCCACAACCCCAGGAAGGACGAAGATTGCTGGCAGCCACCAGAAGGTAGAAGAAGCAAGGCAAGATTCCTCCTTAGCACCTTCCTTAGAGGAAACATGGTCCTGCTGACACCTCGACTACACACTTTTACCTTGCAGAGCTTTGAGACAGTAAATTTATGTTGCTTTAAGCCACCAGTTTGTGGTACCATGTTATGGCAGCCCCAGCAAACTAGTACCCCTCACCTATGCTTTATGATTATTAATGCCTGTCAAATAGTTAGCAGGCCTAGGCACCTAGAAAGGCTCTATAAAAATTAGCTGTCATGCTACATAAGTCTGTTATAGAACATTCTGCATTCTCTTAGAGGAGATAGTGTAGATGTAATGTATAGACAATGGCTTCTATAATATTAAATCAATCAATGTTGATTCCTTCAGGAAACCTCTTCCATGCAAGGCTGATGTGCTGGGGTTCTCTGGTGTGAGTCCCCATGTCATCACCTTCTATTTATTAATGGCATCACTTGCAATCTCTTAATTATTGATTTGTAATTATTTGCTTAATGCCTTTCCTTCCAGGCTGCAAACTGCACAAGAGGACACCCTTGGTCTCCTTTACTAACCTCTATCCATGTGGTTTAGCATCATGTCTGGTGTTGAGTAGCTGCTCAGTAAACATGGTTGCCTGAAGTATTAAACTGGAAGCCGCATTCTAATTCCCTTTTATAATCTACTGTAGAACACATTTTGGATGCCGTAGAGGGGAATTGGGGTAGGTATCAGGGGCATCAGAGAACGATCCAACAGGAAGGCATTGGAAGAAGCGAGGTGAGCCAGGGTGAGTTTTCTCCCATGTCTTGTTCAGTGGCTGCCTTTTCCCCACAGAGAACCATGGTGAGAAGACACAGTCACGAGGGAATATTTGGGTAAGTGTGGTGAAGCCTGGGTGTGGGAAGCAGCTGGTCCATCTCACCGCATCCTCTCCTGCTGTAACACTAGCAGGTTCCCTGTGATTTCTAGGAGAAAGTAGTTCTCATCCAGGGATGACTGTGTCCTCTACCCCAAGGGTCATGTGTCCATGTCTGGGGCACTTTTGCTTGTCATAACTTTAGGGGTAGGGGGAGGGTGTGCTCCTGGTATCCAGTGAATAAAGACCGGGGACATGGCTCAACATCCTACCATGCCCAGGACAGCCTCCCACAACCAAGAATTGACAGGTCTCAGATGTCAGTAGAAATCCAGAAACTCTGGAAAGGGTGACAAGGTCTCAGCTCTCACGTAAAGACTTGTGTCAGTGTCTGGAACCTCATGGTCAGCCCCACCTACTAGCACCTTAACCACTATTGTCTCCTGGGCTCACCCATACCATATTTGTGTGTATTCCTGCTTCCTGAAGTTTCAGGGAGAGTCCACCTAATTACTTTTATTTTCTTGACAGGGTAATGTGAGGAAGACTACAAGCAGAAGAGGCTTTGCAAGAAAGGCTACCCAAGCATTCCAGAGTGTGGAATTGAGTATTTGGAATTCGAGTTATTCTTCTCCAGGAAAAGGTCAAAATTCTGAGCTTGGCGTAGGTAAGAGGTGCTGAGTAGACTCCTGTGATGTCCATAAAGAGCCCTGGGTTCTGGCCTGGGCAGGGCCAACAATGACAAACCTAATGGCTCCCAGAATTAGCTTCCATGCTGACGTTACCGAGTAGGGCTCTGCTTTCAAAAAGATAAATTCGGGGACAAGAGAATAAACCAGCTCTCTTCCCCATTCCAACTTCCTTTCCTATGGTGAAAATTACTGAAGAACATATCCACCATCCTACCATGGCTGGTGGAAAGAGAAAAGCTTTGGGTTATGTTCCTACTCTACTCTCATAGAGTCACAACAACACACAATACCTCGTCTTTGGTCAACAAATATGTGTAGGTTTTTTCCTCCATATTAAACACGCAATTCTCCAGGAAATGCCAGCTGGGTGTCCTGTGATTCATTTCTGACATTTTCTACCTGGCAATAGCATCAGATCCCACAGTTTGAGGGCTTAGTCCCAGAAGAGCTCCTTCACTGCAAATGCCTATTGCAGGTCTCAGGTTGTGTAACCTGAGTAACCTGTACTTCTGACCGTGTGTGGCTATAAATCAGTCAGTGACCTCCCTTCTGGGGTTTGATTAATTTTCTCAGGGAACAACAATACTTGCATTTATATATTTATTATAAAAGATATTATAAATAGACAGATGACAGCCAGATGGAAGAGATGCCCTGTTTGAGCTTCTCATATCCCAGGAGTCTCAAAATTTTCAGCTACCTAGAAGCCCCTGGAAGCATGTTTTCTGAGTTGGGACAGATGGCTCATTAGTTAGGCATGATTGGTTATAGCATTGCCTACTGGCGATACGTTCAGTCTCTTCCCCCTCCCTGTAGGTGGGATGGGGTGGAAAGGAAATTTTCAAACCTTTAATCTCATGTTTGGTTTCCCTGGCAACGAGCCCTCATCCCCAGTCCATCCTGTACCTGGATAAGGGTCACCTTGTTACAAGACGATGCTACTATAACCTGGGAAATTCGATGGAACTTAGGAGTTGAGTCACATGCTTCTGGTACTCAAGAAATTCCAAAGGTCTCAGGAGCTGTGTGTCAGGAACTTGAGTCAAAGGCCAAATATTAGGACAAAAGATTTTCTCTTGTGCCTATTGCTCAGGAAATTACAAGGGTTTTAACAGCTCTGTGTCAGGGACTGTGGGTTCTCTTTAACCTCTGTATCCATTAATCATTTCAAAGAACCAAATTTTGGCTTTGTTGATTATTTTTCTCATTGTTCTGCTTTCTTCTAAATTGTTCTCTTGCCTTTATTATTTCATTCTACTTTCTTTGTATTTAATTTTCTACCTTTTGACTCCATTAAAAATCATTGATTTTTAAGCCATCCTCTTTTGCTAATGAATGCATTTAAAGCTTCAAATTTAACTATAAATTAGAGCTATGTTTTTTCCTCTAAGTACTGCCTTGGCTGCGTCCCACAAATTTTGAAATGTTGGGCTTTCATCATCCTTCAGTGAAAAATATTTTAAAACTTTCCGTGTGATTTACCACTTGACCTCTTGGTCCTTTAGAAATGTGTGTTTCATTCCCAAATATCTGGGGCTTTTCCAGGTGTCTTTTTGTTAATGGTTTCTTGCTTGATTTTATTGTGAGTTTTAATGAAGAAAGGATGTTGAACTTTGTCAAATGCTTTTTCTGCATAAATTAAGATGATCATAATGATTTTTATCATGTGCTCTGTTGATGTGATGGATCCCAGTGATTGATTTGCATATGTTAAACCAACCTTGCAGAGCAGGGATAAATTTCACTTGGTCATGATATATAATCTGTTTGAAGTGTTCTTGTGTGGGACCATACTCTTTAAAATCGCAATCCTTTGAATTCATTGAGACTTATCTTTTCATCTATTTTGACAAGTGTTCCACGTTAAGTTAATATCTGTATTAGGCTATCAAATCTGGTGGTATAAGAAAGACTAAAGTTACAGTGGCTTAATCAATGGCTTAACTATTACTTCTTTAACCCTTTGCACTCGCTTGCTTTTTTCTCGATTCCTTTATTCTACTCAAGATTTAATTTTTTAAATACCCCAGATTTTACAAAGCGCGGCAGTAGAATAAAAAATTGGAGTTTCTTTTCATACAAACTTATTTATTTGGATTTTTTTATTTCAAATTATTGATACATTCAAAGAGTAATTTTAATCTCTATAATTTTGCTAACCGCGTTGAGTCACACTCGACATCCAAGTGCAAAGGGTTAACAGTTTGAGCATAAGAAAACCAGGGCTGATGTAGGTCTTTCATGGCAATGCTCTGCCATCTTCAAAACTCTTCTGGTACTCTTCTGGGACTAAGCCTTCAAACTGTTGGGTCTGATGTTATTGCCAGGTAGATAATGTCAGAATTGAATGACAGGACACCCAGCTGGTAGTTCCTGGATAATTGTTTGTTTAGTGTGGAGGAAAAAAGTCTACACATATATTTTTGACCAAAGTTGAGTTTTGACGTGTTACAAGATGGCTGCTCTACTTCCACATCCTCTTACCAGCCAATGGGAGAGGGAAAAGAGAAGTAGAATGCATGCTCATTTTCTTAGAACCCATCAATCTGACCTTTTATCCATTCACCAGCAAATAGTTTCATGCCTCCACCTACCTATAAAGGAAGCTGGAAAATGACTTGTGTTCAATTTGGTAGTCCTAGTCCCAGAAAAAGATGGAGTGAATAGTGATTGGGGGCACTGAGCTGTCTGCCATAGCTCCAAAGACAATTTTCTTACTTATCCAGAGTTGAACTTCTTGTAACAAAAAATATTTATGAGAATAATCTTTCATCAGATCTTGTGTTTACAGGCTTATGTGATAGGGATAGACTTTACTCATGGAATTCTTCTCCAAGGCAGAAAATCTGAGCCTAGTTATCTTACTTGGAAAGCTTGTCTTACTTTTAAATGTTTAGCGACTCTTCCTTAGAAAGTTTGTGTTCCACCTTCACAGGGATTCCGGTATCATCAATGTTATTAGTTTAATTTTTTTATTATTATTCGTTAAGTAGCCTGTGTTAAATGCTGAATTTTCACACCCCTTAGTTCTAGCTCAGGGAAGCACAGCCATCCCCTGTCATCTCCTGGGTTGTGTTGCCAGGGTGTGTCTTGCTCAGGACATTGTCACCACTTCACTCCCACCAGTCAGACAGGTGGAGGGGCAATGCCGTCTGGTCTACCCTGCACCGGGGAGATGGAATCACCCGTAGGGGGTCTTCCAAAGAAGGGAGGTGTTCAACAAGTTTTTTCTTGTCATGGGAAGTAAGTATAGAAGGACTCACTTTCTTCCTGTTTTTAGTCTATGAAAACAAGAGGTGCAGTGAGACAGGTGAGAAGACTTTTCTGGAAGCTGGAAACAACACGATGGATATCAACTGTGCTCATGCTTTCAAAGGAGCCACAGCAGGTACTGTGCCTACGATGGATTCTCCTGACTGAATTCTAGGCACCATTGTCTCATTTCTAGGTTACTAGACCAAGGGATGGGAACTTACAATATTTTCAAAGTAGGAATATTCTAGAATGAAAAGATCTTCCTTGATCATGATCAGGAAATTGGGGAGATAAAGTTGAAATCATAAAAGAACTGTTCACTTTGTGATACACACTTAAGTTCCAATAGGATTCCTTGACATTCTTCCTTAAAATGGACAGTTGACACATGCCTGATTTCCATGTGATGTCTGAAAAGGTACCATGGTGGCAGATGGTTACTTCGAACATCCTTTCCTTTGAGAAGAGTTTTATGAACCCCCTATTTGAAGGAGTCACTGAGTCTTTTTCTATCCTATACCTTGGCAAACTTGTTCTGTAAAAGGATCAGAGAGTAAATGTTTTAGGCTATTTGTACCAGATGATCTTTGTCGTAGCTACTCAAGTCTGCCATTGTAGCATGACAGCAGCCATAGGTGATATGTCAACGAAGGAGTGTGACTGTGTGCCAATAAAACTTTATTTACAAAAGCAGGTGGCAGGCCAGGTTTGACCCTCATGCCATAGTTTGTCACCCCTGCTTTATCCCTTCAATTTTAGTCTCTGCAAACCACCTGCACTGTGTCATTTTTTTCTAATTTATTGATTGGTTTATTATCCACCTCTCCCCCTACAATGTTAGCTCTCTGACGGCAGGGATTTCGTCTGTTGTTTTTCACCGCTGTGTTACAATACCTAGAATGTCTTGGCACACAGTAGGGGTTCAATAAATATGGGAGGAAAGAATAAGTAAATTATGGCATAAAAACTATTTCCAAGAGTAAGGCCTGGCTACACAGAGAGCGACATGCCTGCTGCATTTACTCCAAAAATATTCTTTTCTACTGGTTTATCTTTTCTCCTTACTATAAGCTGTAGAGCAGGGAAAGAGAGGGAAGGGATCTAAAAGTGAGTGGATTTCTAAAATGGAGTGAATAATAATACATGTGGCAAGTAGCTTTGGCCAACATAGGGTGGTGGCACATGAATAATTGCAATTTGGGAAACACCCAGTCAGGTCACAGAACATCCTATGTGTGTTGAACATCTGAGAATTAAATCACACTTTCATGAAAAGGGGAGGGGAGGAGGAAAAGAAGGGGGTGGGAGGAAGGGAACAAGGGGAAGGAAGGAAAATGGGTGGATTAAATAGAATGGGTCACCCTGTACACCTTTCCACTAAATCAGACACCCAGAGTGAGTGTGAGACGGAGGGTGGGAACATGAGCCTTCCTCGGCCTTCCTGAGTTCCACCCACCCTTCTGAGCACAAGCATTTTGCGGCCCAACTCTGATTGTGACTTGTAAGAGCTCATATGTATTTTTACTACCCATTGATAAGCATATTTTGCACATATACTGCTTCAATGTGTGGGGGCTTATACTATGTATTACATAACCAAAGGTGCTGCACCCCAATCTTCACGTGGCGTATTGAACGGGAAATGTAAGGGATTTCCGAGGATAGGTGTAACTGTCCGTTGCTTGTCCTGTGACCCTCACCTAAGACACCATGGACCAACTTCCCAGATTATGTGCACTCCCTAATGTTGTTTCTCTTCTTTTTTTCTCAGATATAAGAGCAGTTTCCCTCATCACTTATCAATCTGTCGGAGATATGCCGAATGGATCCTTTTTTAACGACAGAAGAGGAATGCGGGAAGTAAAACTAAACTCTCAGGTTGTGAGTGTCGCCACTGGCTTGAAGGAAAAAGTCTACCTGTCTGAACCCGTGGTCCTGACTTTTCAACATGCTCAGGTGAGCAGACAGCAGGGCTGGTCCTCTGTGAGGTGTTCTAAAGGGAAGGGTGTGTTATCAGCTTTCAGGGAGGGAAATGAATCCAAGTCTAATCACTCAGAGATAGGAGAACTCACAAGAAATGTTAAGACTCCTTTAATCAAACATCACCTCACATCTGTAGAAATGGCTATTACCAAAAAGTCAACATATAAGTATTGGTGAGGACGTGGAGAAAAGGGAATTCTTATAGATCTGTTGGTAGGAATGTACGTGGGTGTAGACACTAGGGAAAAGAGTATGAAGGCTCCTCAAACTAAATAAAACTAGAATATCATATATGCAATCCCACTTCCGGGTACATATCCAAAGGAATTGAAGAGACAACAGCATCCCATGTTCATTGCAGCATTATACGTAAATAGCGAAGATATGGAAGCAATCTAAGTTGTTTTTACCAACAGATGAATGGATAAAGAAAAATATGTTATGGATTTATATATAAGAAACGGAATTTTCCTCAGCCTTTATTAAAAGAAGGAAACCTTCCCACTCGACGCAACATGCATCAACATGGAGGACTATTTTGCTAAGTGAAATAAGCCAGACACACACACACACACAAATTCTGCATGATCTTGTTTATATCTGGAATCTAAAAAAAAAAAATCAAATTCCTAATAATAAGGCATAGAAGGGTCATTACCAGGGATGGGGTGCGGGTAAATGAAGAGATGTTGGTCTAAGGCAGGGGTCCTCAAACTACAGCCCGAGGGTCACATGCAGCCCGCCTAGGACATTTATCCTGCCCGCCAGGTGTTTTTGCCACCGCTGCCTGTCCTGCTTAGCAGCCAACTAGTCCCAGGCCCACAGTGCGCATGTGTGGAATGTGCACCGCACTCTCCAACGCCCTCCAATGGTCTGAGGGACAGTGAACCGGCCCCCTGTTTAAAAAGTTTGAGGACCCCTGGAAGGGGAAACACTTTAAGTTATAACATGAATAAGTTCTGGAGACATAATGTACCCCATGGTGACTATAGTTAATGACAATGGGCCAGGCGGAGTGGCTCACGCCTGCAACCCTAGCACTCTGGGAGGCCGAGGCGGGCGGATTGCTTGAGTTCAGGACTTCGAAACCAGCCTGAGCAAGAATGAGACCCTGTTTCTACTAAAAATAGAAAGAAATTAGCTCAACAACTAATATATATAGAAAAAATTAGACGGGTATGGTCGCGCATGCCTGTAGTCCCAGCTACTCGGGAGGCTGAGGCAGGAGGATTGCTTGAGCCCAGGAGTTTGAGGTTGCTGTGAGCTAGGCTGACACCATGGCACTCTAGCCCAGACAACAGAATGAGACTTGTCTCAAAAATTAATAACAATGGTGTATCATACAGGTGAGATTTGCTAAGAGACTGCTCTCACCCCCGCCCCCACACACACAAAGTTAACTATGTCAGGTGTTGGATGTGTTAGTTACCTTCATTATGGTAATCATTTTGTACAACATATAATATCCCTTAAATATATACCACTGTTGTCTGTCAATCATCCCTCAATAAATGTGGGGAAGAAAGAAATGCCCAGGTGCCCAGAGACTGCCTCAGTGAAAGCTATTCTCACACGGAAGTCTACAAGGCAATGCCGTGGGGAGAATTATTGAGCTCAGATGTAGCGAGAGCAGGAGGAAGGATCATCTTGCCTGAGATGGGCACAGCCTGGAGCAGAAAGAGAGTGAGGAAGGAATACCTGACTTCTCTCTCTTCTCTCCTGCAAGGATCTCTCCCCAGCGCCTCTCATTGGTTCTGTCGATGGCTAGACCCTGAGGGAAGCAGTCTATAAGGCTCAATCCCAGGGGGGCTGAGATGGCCAGCGAAGGGGACAATAAGTGAAGAATAAGCCCCCTAGCAGGTGTGGTGATGTGAGACTCTTCCCAACAAACGTTCTCCCAATCCAGTTCCCTTGCACAGCACATCATGATTGACCTATAAAGTTGAAATAACCAAACCAGGAAGGGACCCACTTTCATGCTGTTGTCTTTCCCAGCTTGCAGGACTGAGAACAAAACATCTGTGTGTCTACTGGGAAGACTCGCAGGAAGATGGGGGCGGCTGGTCCACGGAGGGCTGCTCTCGCCTGCACAGCAACGCTTCGCACACCCAGTGCAAGTGCTACCACCTGTCCAGCTTTGCGGTCCTCATGGCTCTTAGCCCCAAGGTACCCACGTGCCTGGTCCCCTCCTGGGGACCTGATTGTGTCCCGGAAGCTGTGAGGTCATCCTCTGCATTCCTTAGAACAGGACTCTAAGATAACGAGTCTCGGGATAGTCGCTACTTGAGAGGGGATCCAGGACACCCCAGGGGGGAACTGGGGAAATTAAATGGCAATAAGACAGAAGCAAATGCAGAGGGCATTCATTACAAGCCTGTCACCACTGTGGGCCACTGGACCTTGTGAATTCTGGGGGACTCTGGGCATCCGTGTAGAACTCACATCTGAGACTCTTTCTAACTGAGTGGAAAGAGAGCTGGGGTATTCACACTCCAGCTCCCTTTAGTCCCTTATTGAGAGCTGCACCCAGGGATGTTGATTCTCTGACACTTCCAGGGACATGGGCAGACTGAGCTCAAGCTAACAAGGAAAGCCCTCAGACACTGGGGAGTTTCCTTGGCAACCGCTACAGGGATAAGGTCCAAGGAGATCTGGGATTGGAACCATCTGTCACTCTGCAAGAGAAACTTACAACTAAACCTCCCCCTTCAGACCAGAGGAAGGCAACTGGCTGTCACCAAAGACACAACATAGCCCTCTGGACTTCCCAGGTCCCAACAGAGTCTAAGATGGTTAAATCATTTAAACTCATGTTTAAGGGAATTTACTGACCTTCTCCCACTGTTTCTTTTTAGCCCTCATGTATTGAACATTTGCTATGTGACAACCACTGTGTTTCATATGCACGGCCTCATTTTAACACTTATCAAGTGGCTACTACACACCACACATTGCTCCAGGCCTTGGAATATAACAGGGAATAAGACAGATTTAAAAAATCCCAGCCTTTATGGATATTCCTTTTGAGTGTTGTGCTAGCCAATAGGATAACCAGGCACGTGTGTCTATAGAGCACCAGGAAGGTAGCTAGGGCAACCGATGAACCACATTCTTAACTTTATTTTGTTTTAATGATACAAATTTAAAAACTAGAGAAGCATAGAATGTTCTTCAGCTAAACACAACTTTATGGTTTGGTAGGACGACATTTCACTTTCACCACTGAAAATGCAATGTCTGAGTTGAGATGTGCTGTCAGTGAGAAATATCCACTGGATTCCAAAGGCTTAATATGAACAGAAAAAGAGGATGTGGTGTATCTTACTAAGAACTGTTTACATTTATACTGATTCTATATTTAACTGATCATATTTTGAAGCTATTCAGTTAAATAAAATACACTGTTCATTTCATGTTTCTTTTTACTTTTGTTATTATGGCTACTAGAAAAATTTCAACTTACACACAAGGCTCCCAGCTCAAGTGTCCCATTTCTTTTCTTTTCTTTTTTTCTTTTTAGACACAAAGAGTCTCTCTCTGTCACCTGGGCAAGAGTGTGGTGGCCTCATCACAGCTCATTGCAACCTCGAACTCCTGGGCCCAAGCAATCCTCCTGCCTAAGCCTCCCAAGTAGCTGGGACTACAGGCTTGGGCTATCAAGCCTGGATAATTTTTTTTTACTACTTTTACTAGAGACTGGGTTTCACTTTTGCCCAGGCTGGTCTTGAACCCCTGAGCTCAAGTGATCCACCTGCCCCAAACACCCAGACATGTCTAATTTCCACTGGATAGCACCTGTCTAGTTGTCTGGGTTTTTCAACACTCCTGTGTGGACAACGCTGTTACTGCCCCTATGTTGCAGATGGGGACACCCAGGCTCAGAGAGGTTGAGTCATTTGTTCCAGGGACTGAACTCAGGAGACCAGCTGTCTTGCATCAGGAACGCAGCAGCACAGCTGGAAACCATAACAGAGTCCCCCTTGGTGGCTTGCAGGAGGATGCTGTGCTGACTGTGATCACCCACGTGGGGCTCATCGTCTCCCTGCTGTGCCTCTTCCTGGCCGTACTCACCTTCCTCCTGTGCCGGCCCATCCAGAACACCAGCACCACCCTCCACCTCCAGCTCTCCCTCTGCCTCTTCCTGGCCCACCTCCTCTTCCTCACAGGCATCAACAGAACGGAGCCTGAGGTATGCAGTCCACCAAATCACCGCGTTGTCGTAATCTAATCCAGCTATCTTCTCCTGAGATAAGGTGGGGAGGGCGGCATTAGTCAGGTGCGATGGTGCAGGGGGGAAAAGCATGAGTTGCCATGTCAGCTCTCCTCCCGTATAACCGTCAACAAGACCCATGCTTTCTGAGGGACCATGTAGCAAAGCGATTGAGAGTCAGTCCAATGGTATTAGGGCGACACTAGCTGCCGTAACAGTCAACCCCAAAATGGCAGAGGCTCGGCACAATAGCAGTGACTTTTTCCCTTATGCGTCAATAGAGGGTGAGCAAATAGGTTTTAAGAGTGTTTGTCTGCTATTCTTGTGCTGACTGATGCTCTTCATTGTCCATACACAGCTTCCAAGGTCACCCTGGGGTCCTTTCCATTTTCTCCAACTTGTAGGGGGGAAAGAGCATGGCAGAGTCCCATGGGGGAAGCGTCTATGGGCCACACCAGGAAGTGGTGGAGATCCCTTCCCATGTCACATTCTATTGGCTAGAAGTCAGTCACATGGTCACCCTTACCTGCAAGGCCTGCTGGGAAATATAGTCCCTAGCTTGGAAGCCACTTCCCAGAGATGAATACATGTTCTGTATTTGCAAGTCAGGGAGAGACTTGAATTTTTGGTGGCCGGTGGATTTTCCACACTGATCTACACTTGAATTCAACTCTTCAACCTACTTGTGAGTGACCTTGTTGAAGTGACTTCCCCTTTTTATTTATTTAGTTATATATTTTTAAAATTAACCGAGAACAATTACATATATTTTTGTGCACAATCTGTTGTTTTGGAATATGTGTATATTATGGAATGGCTAAACCTCTCTAATGAACATGTGTTTTATATCACATCCTCATTTTTGTGGTGAGAACACTTAAAATCTGCTCTCTTAGCAATTTTTAAGTATAAAATAGCTTGTTATTAAATATAGTCACTGTGCTTTAAGATAGTCTCTCTTGACTTCCTCTTCTTAAACTTCCTCTCTAAAACAGTGTCCCCGTCATAAGCCTCTTGTTAACAAGTGTTTTAAAATAAGTTTCCACTGAGGGCAACTGGAACGTAATCCCACTGAGGAGCTCCAGGGGGCAGCATGGAGCAAGTGTCTTAGAACTCGCCCACCTGCAGGGCTTGGGCAATGGAGTATTTACCCACCAAGTTTTGTCTGTCATGCACTTGGGAGCTGTTTGTTCCCAGGATGGCTATTCTGTAGCTTTCTGGCTTGCTCCCTGCGTGAGATGAGCAGACTTCAATGGCCAGCAGAAGTCCCCAGAAAACGCGTTGGCCCCAGGTAAAGTGTCCCAGGTGCTCAAGGTGAAACTCCAGGCAGCATCCAGGAAATGCTAAGAGCTGAGGCTCTAGTGAGCACAGATGGCATCTGCTGCACGCCCCTCACGCTCCTCTCTCCCCCAGGGGCTCTGCTCCGTCATCGCAGGGCTGCTGCACTACCTGTACCTGGCTGCCTTCACCTGGATGTTCCTCGAAGGGCTGCACCTCTTCCTCACTGTCAGGAACCTCAAGGTGGCCAACTACACCAGCTCAGGCCGATTCAAGAAGAGGTTCATGTACCCTGTGGGCTTTGGGATCCCGGCTGTAATTGTCGCTGTGTCTGCGATAGCTGGACACAAAAATTATGGAACGTACACTCAGTAAGCATGATGTGTGTGTGTGTGTGTGTGGAGGAGGTGGTGTCCATGGTGCTTCTGTGATTTGAAATCAAAATGTTTATTTAATCCATCTTCCAGTTGTGATTTCTTTTTCTTTTTGAGACGAGGTCTTAATCCATTGACCAGGCTAGAGAGCAGTGGTGTGATCATAGCTCACAGCAACCTCAAACTCCTATGCTCAAGAGATCCTCCTGCCTCAGCCTCCTGAGCAGCTGGGATTACATGTGCATGCTATGATGCCTGGCTAATTTTTATACTTTTTGTAAAGATGGGGTTTGGCTCTTATTCAGGCTGGTCTTCAACACCTTGGCCTCTCAGAGTGCTAGGATTACAGGAGTAAGTCACTGTACCTGGACAAATTGTCAATTATACTTCAAATCAGTCCTTCCTTAATCCTGAATTCTATTTATTGCAAATCTCTAGCATAATGGCTCTCAGCATCGTTGGGATTGGATGTCTTTGGGAATTTGGGTGAAAGCAAGACTCCTTTTCCCCGGACAAATATACACAGGCGCAGAAGTTTGAATGCACCTTCAGGTAGCTCAGGACAGGTAAAACAAATCCATGGCCCTACATTAAGAACCCGCATGCTACATGAGCTAGAGTAGGAAGAATGGGTTGAGACTAGTCCCCAACATGTAAAGAATAACAATATGAACAACTATGCAAGGCCTATGATGATCAGAGCTAGTGCTTGCTGGATGCAGTAGCTCACGTCATTCTCACTGTGATCCTACGAGATTGACAGTTTATTGTCTCATGCACAGGACATCAGGAGCTTCGTTCATTCCATACACTTTCCCAAGGTCAGAGGTAAAAGGAGAGCAAGTCAGAATTCCCAAGACAGTACTCTGACCAGCCATGTGTCACTGCCGCACTACAGCTCTGCACACAGCGGTTAGTTGAAGCAGTTGCTATGTGGGTCATGGCACGTGGGTCAGGACAGAGGTTGTGCAGGCACTGAAGCGTCATATATGGTGCTGTCCCTCTTGAAGTCAAAGAGCTGCCGAGGATCGCATTAGAACCCCACGTCCCACGAGAACGATTCTGGAGATGGAATGGCAGGGAGATTGGAGGTTGCCAAACTTTTTCTATAAAGGGCCAGATGGCCACTATTTGTGGCTTTACAGGCCACACGGTCTCTGCTGCAATGACTCAACATTGACCTTGTAAGATGAAAGCAGCATTGATAATATGTGAATGAGTTAGTGTGCTTGTGTTTCAATAAAACTTTATTTACAAAAACAAAGAATGCACTAGATCTAGCCACAGGTCATGGTTTGCAGCCCTTGGAACAGAAGTCAGGTGTGGAAGGTTTCCTGCCCACTGAGTGTTGGCCGTTCCTTGTTCCTTTTACCAGATTCATAAGGCCAGGTCCCCTTTCAGAATAAGTTACACTATCGTTGCCAACATAAGTCAGAACAGGAGACAAAGTCTTTGGGCAACAGAATGCTTGGTACACAGAAGGTGTTTATTTAGTGTTGCTTGTCTTTATGGTTGTGCTTGAATTATTATTTTTATTCTCCTCATTATCACCATGAAAACATTTACCAAGCTTTAACTCTTTGCCAGGAACTCTACCCCAAAATGTCATGCACATTATCTCATTTAATCTTTCCTACAAGTTCTGGGTGAGGGAAACTACAACATTCTGGTGAAAAAAAATCAAAGAGTCAAAATAAATTGGAAAAACATCTCATGTTTAGGAATAGAAAGAGTCCATATTGTCAAGGTGTCAGTTCTTTTCAACTTGATCTATAGCTGCAACACATTCCCAATCAAAATCCCAGAAAATTATGGTGTGGATATTGGTGTGGTGATTCTAAAGTTTACAGAAAGGAGGCAAAAGACCCAGAATAGCTAACATAATATCATAGGAGAGCAACAAAGGCAGAGGACTGACATCGCCTGACTTGAGGACTTGGTGGATAACTACTGTATCATTTAATCTCTCCATTTAATGAGCTCCACTTCACACTTTGGGAAACTGAGGCTCAGAGGATACAGCTCTTGTCAGACGAGGACCCACAGCTGACTCCATCTGAGATTCTGGTTCTGAACCAAACGGCTCCCGGCACTGCTCAGATCCGGCTGTGGGAGCCGTAGCCAAGCTCCCCGCCTTCTCCCGAGGAGCAGGTAGCTAATGCGTCTCTGTCTCTCAACAGCTGCTGGCTCAGGCTTGAGAAAGGGTTCATCTGGAGCTTCATGGGGCCAGTGGGCGTCATCATCTTGGTAGGTGATAGTTATTAATGGGTGAGGCTGCCCTGGGTTGGCCAAGCACAGTGAATGTGTTTCTTATCTTAGAGCAGAAATGAGATAGAGATGAGGAAATAAAGACCCTTTGATAAGGCTCAACCCCTCTTCCTGAAAATACTGTCTTCACTTGTCCCTCTCTGTTCTGTTCCCTCTGGCTCACTAGTTGCTCTGATATATTAATAACATAACCATCTACTGGGTTTCTGTTCAAAACCTCGCATCCATTCATTCAATACATATTTGGCAGGTGTCCTCTCTGCACAGGATGACAGGTGTTTTCCTCATTGCCAGGAACTTCCTTATTTTACCTGTCGCCTGGCATAGCTGTTAACAGGACCCTTCCACTTTCAAAGTGTTCTTGTTTGAACAACAAAGTATATGGTCAACTCAAACCAAGTTAAGTGCTACAGGGCATATACCATGTGTCACCTGTAATGGACCAGAACGTATGTCCACAGCATCCTTATAAGCCTGTATCATATGGGAAAAGATTCTTAGGTCGGTAGAATGCATGAAATGGTCTGAAAAGAAAGTTCAAAGTCATTTTTATGATGTTTCCACAGATAAACCTGGTGTTCTACTTCCAAATTCTGTGGATTTTGAGAAGCAAACTTTCCTCCCTCAATAAAGAAGTTTCCACCATTCAGGACACCAGGTAAGAACGTTCTAGAATCTGCAGTACCCATTTTATTCCGGTATGAATATTCTTCCTTGGAAAGAGAAAAAAACCATTTAAAATATAACAGAAAGTTTCCTAGGACTCCATAAACAGTATGTGAGGGACACCTTCTAGAAGAAGTAAAATCTATGGTTTTTGGGTGACTCAACACACTCCTTTATTTCTTAACATTTGTCAAGTGTGCCTTTGTATGATGCACTCTCTGTATGAAATCAATGCCAAAATTGACATTACCTTTTTCACCAGGAAAGTCTATCTACTTCTGGACACTGTTCTCCTTGGTGTGGAAACTCACTTCTTATTAATACCAATATAATGTACTAAAAATAATGATGTCGACAACTAATATTCGTGGGAACTTGGTAGATACAGGGCATTTATCAATACTATTTCATGGAATGCTTTTAACTCCAACCTATGTGGAGGATGCCACTAACGTCCCCACTGATAATATTAATGATAGCTCACTGCTCACCTTACCCACAAGTGGGTAAATATCTCGCATCGGTGAGTCACAAGGTGGATAAAACTTAAAGGAATATCTTTCCAATTTCAGACTTTGGCTGTGGTCTCATCTACTTATCAGACCAACTGAACCTCTTGTAGCCTCAGTTTCCTCAATCCTATAAGTGACATCAGAGTGTCACTTTTCTTAATGCTTCCCTAGCCCTACACGTGTGTGCATGAGTGCACATGCAAACACACACACACATGCACGCGCACTGTCACACACATCAGCTCTCCCTGCCAGCTGCCATCGACAATCCCACTCCGTCATACCAAGCACAATTTTTGTTTGAAGAAATCCAACACTGCATTATCTTCTGAAGTCAGAACATCATCATCATCCAAATATTTTTAATACAAGTTTCTAGAAGCATCTCCCACAAATCTTCCAGTAACTCCAGGTAGAAGACTTTGCAGATAGATCAAATCATTTCCACAGTTGGGGAAATTATTCTCAGTGATCCACAGCGATTGACAGCGTGAGTTCCACCTTAGCCCCAAGCTGGGTGACCTTGTATTAGTCAGGAACCTGCACCAGGTTGTCGTGAGGTTTGAATAAGCTGGTGCACGCCAGGCATTGAGGCACACTGATGTGAACTGAATGTGCGGTGAGTACCTGATTCACAGCAGTCATTATTACTCTTTTTCCCCCAGGGTCATGACGTTCAAAGCCATTGCCCAGCTCTTCATGCTGGGATGTTCCTGGGGCCTTGGCTTTCTCATGGTTAAAGAAGTAGGGGAGACAGTTGGCTCAGTCATTGCCTACTTCTTCACCGTCATCAACGTCCTGCAGGGGGTGCTGCTCTTTGTGGTCCACTGTCTCCTGAATCGCCAGGTAAGCCTCCTTATTTCATTTCTCATCACCCTAGTCCCAGTGTCTCAGGGGATGGTTGCTCACAGTCTCCCCCTTCCCCGGCCTTTAATTCTGGGGCTGTCCTGAGTGTGAAAAGAGGGTTTAGGCGCTGCGTGGGTGCACTGTGCGCTGTCGGTTTCATCTGGTCAGCCTCCTTTTCTGCAACCTAGGAATCTGAATTTAAACAAAATGAATCCACAAGAGCATGACCAAGATTAAACAGAAAACGAAGGAAAGATGGTTAGAGAGTAGGGCGTGGTGTCTCTCGGATCTTTAGTCTCCCATTTCAGGCTCCTTTCTCCTAAACCCAGCTCCGGATGTAACACGAGCCTCTGTACTCCTCAACCTCGCAGGTGCGAATGGAATACAAGAAGTGGTTCAGTGGGATGCGGAGAGGGGTGGAAACGGAAAGCATGGAGATGTCTCGCTCCACCACCCACACCAAAGAGGTACGGCCAGCTCACCTAGGGAGCCTTGTCTGAAGCCAAGGTCTCCTGCTTCCAGGAGCTTCCTGGTTCTTTGATCCGAAAGAAAAGGGAAATTGCATCAGGTTCCTGCATTATGCAGCTCAAGTTTCTGGGTTTTGAGACCCAAACCAGAGAACTCTTCTTTCTATGCCTCCTTCTTTGCTTCCTTCCTTCCTTCGTTCCTTCCTTCCTTCCTTCGTTCGTTCGTTCGTTCCTTCCTTCCTTTCTTCCTTCCCTCCTTCCTTCTTTCCCTCCTTCCATCCTTGTTCCCTCCCTACCTGCCTTTCTTCTTTCCTTCCATCCACAAACATCAAAAGGAAGTTGAATGCAAAAATGTTGATGTATTTAACAGCATCCATTTAACAAATATTTACTGTCCCCTGCGTGTAGGTGCTAGGGAACCTCAGCGGACACGTTGACAAAGCCCTTGCCCTCATGTACCTAACGTGCTATTGGCAGGCAGGGAGATAGAAAACAAACCATAAAAAGTGAATTTTATGGCATGTTAGAAAGTGATAAATGCTACAGAAAAAAATCTAGAGCAATAGAGAACGGATTGCATGGGGTGAGAGGAGTCCAGGTGTAAATAAGGCAGCCACGGTGAGCCTCAATGAGAAGCTGACACCTGAGTGAAAACTCGAAGGCTGTGCATGATAAAAATGACCTCTGGTTTGTAAGATTGTCTACACTTGCAGGACTATGAACAGACTCTAGGTGCCGTGGTTGGAAGCCATAGATTCTTGAGGGCTGGGACTCTTGTAACTGGGCTGGTCCCTTGCAGTGGCCGGGATGTTTCAAGAGACATGAGCTTTGTCTGGGACATGGAGCTTCTAAGCCAGGGTAGCTACTGCACCTGCCATCATGAGGATTAAATTATATGAAATATGTTAAATGCTTAGAATGCTACTTAGCACCATAGTTCTGTCCCTGTAAATGCTTGTCCCAAGATAATAACACAATCCATTAAAGCTGGTGGGTTGAGTTTTGGAGGCAAAAAGGTTGTAGAGTCGTATATGAGGACATCTTTAGTGAGCTGTAAACCTTACAGAAATCCTAGCCTGTCATCTCTAGGCAAGCTAGAAGTTTTAGCTCATTTCTGAGATTCTAATTTCTCTTGCACTTTTTCTCCTTATTATCTCTCCCCAATTAGGAAGGACCAGAGAAGTCATCAGAAGTCTCTCCTAGAAGAGACACCACATGGAGCCCAGCACAGCCTCCAATTTATTCTCTCTTGGCTTCTTGGCTAAGGAAGGAGAACTGACCTGCTCATTGACGGCACTCCCCTGTGGTCAGATATGGTCTGGAAAAATGGCACCTTTTCTATCTTTGCCTTTGAAACCTCTTTTGGCTTTTAGTCTCCATAGAAAGAACAGGGCATGCAGGAGAATTCTCAGTTCCAGCATCCAATAGTGTGGCACGTGCAATTGTGTCCAGAGGATGCCTTTTAATGAGGAGGAGAAAAGTGGATTTTTCTCTTCCGGCTATAGACACCTTGCCTGAAACTCCTGAACGGGGGTCTGGATTCAGCTCGTGGTCCCTCTCTGGCCTCTCTGCTACATTTTATTCTCCAGAAGATCTTGCATTATCATTCCCGTTCACATAATGCAACCATTCCCATATGGCTAAATATGAAAAAAAGGGGGTTACATTCTTGCAAATGCAAAAATACACCACCATCCCAGCTTAGGGGCAACCTTGTCCCTGGACAGAATCTTTTGTCCAAAAACCAGAAAAAAAAAATCTTCCTGTTCAAAGATACTTTGCCCATTTCCTTTGCCGGAGACATTTTTGAACCTTACCTATGTACCTGAGTGAAAGATCCTTTTGTTTTCTAGTGTCATCTTGAACATGTCCCAGCACAAATGCCCCTAAAACAAAGTAACCAGTGGTTTGGCCTGATGTGTCTCATTTTACCATTTCTAGTTACTTTTCCAAAGTGATTGCTTTGTAGATGTGGTTTGGGGGTGTTTTTTTTTTTTGCACATTAATCAATGTGTGGGGTCTTCTTCATAAATTCTTTGCCTAGGAAAAACAAGCACCGCATGTACTCACCATCACATTGGTATTAACTGATTAGCACTTAAGTGCACGTATAGCAATAACATTCATTGGGTGTTGGGCAGGTGGGAGGGGTATATTCACACCTAATGGGTGTGGTGCACACTGTCTGGGGGGTGAACACGCTTGAAGCTCTGACTCTGGTGGGGTAAAGTCAATATATGTCACCTAAACATTTGTACCCCCATAATATGCTGAAATAAATAAATAAATGTGTGGGTGGCTTTGTTATCAGAGGATAGTTCCAAAAAGATTTTAAACAGCAAAATGACCACCAGTGTTAAAATACCAGTCACTGTCATTTATCTGAAGAAATCTCATGTGTGGCTTTTGGGTTGTGATCAAAAGCGTGTGGCCTGCTCTGCTTAATCAGCTCAAATATCTCTTCCACATGGCAACAATGTAAACAGTGTGTGACGCACGCCACCTGCTGGCCTTGAAATGATGTGATTCGTTTTGAAAAGGAGAGTTTAGGGATACTCCTGTGTGTTTGAAATGTCTGCACGAAGTGGGACTTTTTATATTGCCTAAAACTTGCATGAGGCTAGGCATGACGGCTTGCACCTGCAGTCCTAGGTCTTTGAGAGGCCGAGATGGGAGAAGTGCTTGAATTGGAGACCAGCCTGAGCAAGAGTGAGACCTCATCTCTACCCAAAATATAAAACTTAGCCGGGCGTGGTGGCGCAAGCCTGTAGTCCCAGCTACTCGGGAGGCTGAGGCAGGAGGAACACTTGAGCCCAGGAGTTGGAGGCTGCAGGGAGCTAGGATGATGCCGCTGCACTCTAGCCTTGGAAACAGGGTGAGACTCTGTCTCAAAAAACCAACACCTGAACAAAACAAAACAACTTGCATGAAATGCAAACTTCCTGGGCAGTTGACAAATCATTCATTCATGTTGCTATTGCTGTCTGGTCCAAGACAGTTGCAAAAAGACAGAATAAATAATACCGCAGGTTTGGATTCAGTCTTCTCTATCGAACATTTTTCCTTCTTCCCCACATGGAGGCTGCCTTCTTTCTTCCCTCCTCCTCTCATTCCTTTGCATTCTTTTCAAGAACCAGCCTGCCTTCTACTTCCTTCGAAACCCTTTTCTTATTCAGGCTCTCGAGGTAAATCCATCCTTTCTACTCAATGCATTAAGGACTGGGCAACACGACTCACCCCACATGCGCTGTGCTGTTTCACAAACTGTGTTACGTGTGCTCGTACACCGTGCCTCCCTGGATTATAGACTTCTCGAAGGCAAGGACGGAGATGACAAATTAAACCTGCCTTGCCTTCACTTAATCATGACTTCTCAAGCTCTGCAACTGTTGACACTTTGGGCTGGATGGTTCCTTGTTTGCAAGGGGCTGGTCTTCGTGCTTGTAGGACGTCGAACAGCACTCCTGGCCTCCACGCACTAGGGGGCAGTAGTACCCTAACCCTCGGTCGTGACAGCTAAAAATGTCCCCATACGTTGCTGAACATTCCCCGGGGGGGGTGGGGGGGTCCCAAAATCACCCCGCATTGAGAACCACCTCTTTAAATGTCCTTTTTTGGTTCCAAAGAAATTAAACATTGCATCTAGAAGCAAATCGAAATGGCGACACTATTAATTGTGTTTTATTTCAACACAACTTGGAAAGTCAGACCTGCCACTCTCCTCGGGTCATGCGCCTCCCGCCACCAGCCCTGTGGCCGGCCACTCCAGCTGGATAGGGTGATAGTACGACTGTTCTAGAACCTAAGGAAATGGATGTTTACCATTCACCACCTAAGAGAAAAGTTGCCCTCTGTTAACAGAAAAGAAGCCAAACTCTGTAACATAATTTAAAGAGGTTTATTCTGAGCCAAGTTTGAGGACCATGACCCGGAAGCCACTTCCAAGAAGCCTTGAGCAAGTGGACTCGCAGTGGTGGGGGTCACAGTCTGGTTTTACACATTTCAGGGAGACACGAATTATTTATTTAAATGTATTGAGCATCTATTGACCCAGGCAGCGTGCTGGCCATAATGAGTTACAACAAACACAGAATATGGAGACTGTTATTAATAAAAATACATACATTTTATTTATTAAGCATTCAACAACCAACCAATAACAGTATTTATTAAATAAGCTTCTATTCATAGCTTTTCCATGATTTTTTTTTTTTTTATTATATTTTCTTACCTCTAGCAACCCTGTAAGATACCAGGTCTCAGAGCGGTTCAAAGAAAACATGGGTGGAACTGGAGGTCATTATCCTAAGTGAAACACGCTGGACATAGACAAATATCCCATGTTGTCACTCATAAGTAGGTGCTAAAAAATGTGTATACACATGGACATAGAGTGTGGAATGACACAAAGGAGACTTGGGAGGGCAAGGGAAGAGAGGTGATGGAGCATGAGAAATTACTTAACAGGTACAGTGTACACTATTCAGGTGATAGACACCCTAAAACCTCTGAATGGACCATTATGCAATCTATCCAATAACAAAATTGCACTTGCACCCCATAAATTTATATACGTTAAACAAAGGGCAAAAGTAAGTATGAAAAAAAAAAGCAAAGAAAACTCAAGGTAGAATTCAGTTGTTACTTACTTCCTCGTAACTGAAAGACAAGGTTAAATGTTAGCAACTTATGTTCATATTATACCATTTTAATCCCTGAAAGTTGGGATCAGCTCTGGTCCCACCAACTGACAAACGCACACTGCAATGATGTTGTTTTTCCCCAGTTTTCTTGCTCAAAATTTTGACCTGATCCATCTGTAGTTATTAATGCCACTTTGCAGTTCTCTATGAACTAATCTCTGGACCAATGGTTTTCAACTGGGGGGCATTTTTGTTGCCCAGAGGCATCTCTGGTTGCCATGACAGCTGGGGAACATTGCTGGCATCCAGGGAGGAGACAGCAGAGATGCAGCTAAACATCCTACAACGCTAAGACCAGCCCCTTGCAAACAAGGAACCATCCAGCTCAAAGTATCAATAGTTCATAGCTTGAGAAATCATGATTAAGTGAAGGCAAGGGCACGTTTAATTTGTCATCTCCGTCCTTGCCTTCGAGAAGTCTATAATCCAGGGAGGCACGGTGTACGAGCACACGTAACACAGTTTGTGAAACAGCACAGCGCATGTGGGGTGAGTCATGTTGCCCAGTCCTTAATGCATTGAGTAAAAAGGATGGATTTACCTTGAGAGCCTGAATAGGAAAATGGTTTTGAAGGAAGTAAAAGGCATGCTGGTTCTTGAACAGAATACAAAGGAATGGGAGGAGGAGGGAAGAAAGAAGGCAGCCTTCATGTGGGGAGGAAGGAAAAATGTTCAATAGAGAAGACTGAATCCAAACCTGCGGTATTATTTATTCTGTTTTTTTGCAACTGTCTCGGACCAGAGAGCAATAGCAATATGAATTGGAGTTAAGCACAGGATTTGTCAACTCTCCAGGAAGTTTCCATTTCATACAAGTTTTGTTTGGTTTTTTGAGACAGAGTTTCACTATGTCGTCCGGACTAGAGTGCAGTGGTCTCATCGTAGCTCACAGCAACCTCCAACTCCTGGGCTCAAGTGATCCTCCTGCCTCAGCCTCCTGAGTAGCTGGGACTACAGGTGTAGCCACCATGCTCAGCTAGTTTTTCTATTTTGGGTAGAAACGGGGTCTTGCTCTTGCTCAGGCTGGTCTCGAACTCCTGAGCTGAAGTAATCCTCCTGCCTCGGCCTCCTATAGAGCTAGGATCACAGGTGTGAGCCACCGCGCCTGGCTTCATGCAAGTTTAAATTGTGCAGAGTTTAAGTTATGCAATATGAAAAGTCGCACCTCGTGCACACATTTCAAAACCATGTGAATATCCCTAAACTCTTCCTTTTCAAAAGGAATCACATCATTTCAAGGCCAGCAGGTGGCGTGGATCTTATGCTGTTTACATTGCTGTCATGGGGAGGAAACATTAAGCAGAACAGGCCACAATCCTTCATCCACTACCCAAAAACCACAACTGAACTTTCTTCAAATAAATGACAGTGACTCTTGCCTACTCTTTTAACATTGACAGTCATTTTGTCATTTAAAACTCTTTTTGGAAATATCCTCTGAGAACAAAGTCACCCAAACATTTTTTTTTATTTATTTTTTTTATTTCGGCATATGATGGGGATACAGATTTTAAGGTTTCAATAAATGCCCTTTCCACCCTCCCCCTACAAGTCTGAGTCTCCAGCATGACCATTTTTTTTAATGTGCTGAAAAAAGCATCTACAAACCAATCACTTTGGAAAAGAAATTAGAAATGGCAAAACCAAAACAAATCAGGCCAAACCACTGGTTACTTTGTTTCGGGGGCATTTGTGCTGGGACACGTTCAAGATGACACTAGAAAACAAAATGATCTTTCACCCAGGTATACATGTAAGGTTCAAAAATGTCTCCAGCAAAGAAAATGGGCAAAATCTCTTAGGACAAAAAGTTGTTTATTTGTTTGTTTTGTCTTTGGACAAAAGATTCTGTCCAGGGACAAGGTGCCCCTAAGCTGGGATGGTGGCGCATTTTTGCATTTGCAAGAATGTAACCCCCTTTTTTCATATTTAGCCATATGGGAATTGTTGCATTATGTGGAGTGACGATGCAAGATTTTCCAGAGAATAAAATGTAGCAGAGAGGCCAGAGAGGGACCACGAGCTGAATGCAGATCCCCACTCAGGAGTTTCAGGCAAGGAAACTGTAGCAGGAAGAAGAAAACCCAATTTCCCCCTCCTCATTAAAAGGCATCCTCTGGACACAATTGCATGTGCCACACTATTGGATTCTGGAACTGAGAATTCTCCTGCATGCCCTGATCTTTCTATGCATTTAAAAAGCCAAGCTAGGTAAGTGAGTCCAGGCTTTTCACAAGCAAAGATGGTAATGGTGGCATTTCCCAAATCCATATCTGACCACAGGGGGATGCCGACAATGAGCAGGTCAGTTCTTCTTCCTTAGCCAAGAAGCAGAGACAGAATAAACTGGAGGCTGTGCGGGGGTCCATGTGGTGTCTCTTGTAGGAGAGACTTCTGATGACTTCTCTGGTCCTTCCTAATTGGGGAGAGATAATAAGGAGAAAGAGTGAAAGAGAAATTAGCATCTCAGAAATGAGCTAAAACTTCTAGCTTGCTTAGGGATGACAAGCTAGGATTTCTGTGAGGTTTCAACCTCACTAAAGATGTCCTCATAGACGACTCTACTACCTTTTTGCCTCTAAAACCCACCAGCTTTAATGGATTGTGTTATTATCTTGGGACAAGCATTTACAGGGAGAGTACCGTGGTGCTAAGCAGCATTCTAAGCATTTAACATATTTCACATCATTTAATCCTCATGAAGGCAGGTGCAGTAGCTACCCTGGCTTAGAAGCTGCGTGTCCCAGACAAAGCTCATGTCTCTTGTAACATCCAGGCTGCTGCAAGGGACCAGCCCAGTTACAAGAGTCACAGCCCTCAGGAATCTATGGCTTCCAACCACGGCACCTAGAGCCTGTTCATAGTCCTGCAAATGTAGACAATCTTACAAACCAGAGGTCATTTTTATCATGCACAGCCTTCGAGTTTTCACTCAGGTGTCAGCTTCTCATTGAGGCTCACCGTGGCTGCCTTATTTACACCTGGACTCCTCTCACCCCATGCAATCTGTTCTCCATTGCTCTAGATTTTTTTTCTGTAGCATTTATCACTTTCTAACATGCCATAAAAGTCACCTTTTCTGTTTGTTATCCGCCAACCCCCACTACTAGCATGTTAGGTCCATGAGGACAAGGACTTTGTCAATGTGTCCGCTGAAGATTCCCTAGCACCTACACGCAGGGGACAGTAAATATTTGTTAAATGAATGTTGTTAAATACATCTAAACTTTTGTGTTCAATTTCCTTTTGATGTTTGTGGAAGGAAAGAAGAAAGGGAGGGAGGGAGGGAAGAAAGAAGGAAGGAAGGAAGGAAGGAAGGAAGGAAGGAAGGAAGGAAGGAAGGAAGGAAGGAAGTAGGTATAGAAGGAAGAGTTCTCTGGTTTGGGTCTCAAAACCCAGAAACTTGAGCTGCATAATGCAGGAACCTGATGCAATTTATCTTTTCTTTCAGATCAAAGAACCAGGAAGCTCCAGGAAGCAGGAGATGTTGGCTTCAGACAAGGCTCCCTAGGTGAGCTGGCCATACCTCTTTGGTGTGGGTGGTGGAGCGAGACATCTCCATGCTTTCCATTTCCACTCCTTTCCGCATCCCACTGAACCACTTCTTGTATTCCATTCGCACCTGCGAGGTTGAGGAGTACAGAGGCTCGTGTTACATCCGGAGCTGGGTTTGGGAGAAAGGAGCCTGAAATGGGAGACTAAAGATCCGAGAGACACCACGCCCTACTCTCTAACCATCTTTCTTTCGTTTTCTGTTTACTCTTGGTCATGCTCGTGTGGTTTCGTTTTGTTTAAATTCAGATTCCTAGGTTGCAGAAAAGGAGGCTGACCAGATGAAACCGACAGCGCACAGCGCACCCACGCAGCGCCTAAACCCTCTTTTCACACTCAGGACAGCCCCAGAATTAAAGGCAGGGGAAGGGGGAGACTGTGAACAACCATCCCCTGAGACGCTGGGACTAGGGTGATGAGAAATGAAATAAGGAGCCTTACCTGGCGATTCAGGAGACAGTGGACCACAAAGAGCAGCACCCCCTGCAGGACGTTGACGACGGTGAAGAAGTAGGCGATGACTGAGCCAACTGTCTCCCCTACTTCTTTAACCATGAGAAAGCCAAGGCCCCAGGAACATCCCAGCATGAAGAGCTGGGCAATGGCTTTGAACGTCATGACCCTGGGGGAAAAAGAGTAATAATGACTGCTGTGAATCAGGTACTCACCACACATTCAGTTCACATCAGTGTGCCTCAATGCCTGGCGTGCACCAGCTTATTCAAACCTCACGAAAACCTGGTGCAGTATAGTGACTAATACAAGGTCACCCAGCTTGGGGCTAAGGTGGAACTCACCCTGTCAACCACTGTGGATCACTGAGAATAATGCTTTCTCCCCAACTCTTTGAAATGATTTGATCTATCTGCAAAGTCTTCTACCTGGAGTTACTGGAAGATTTGTGGGAGATGCTTCTAGAAACTTGTATTAAAAATATTTGGGGCGGGTCGCGGTGGCTCAAGCCTGTAATCCTAGCTCTCTGGGAGGCCGAGGTGGGCAGATCGTTTGAGCTCAGGAGTTCGAGAACAGCCTGAGCAGGAGCGAGACCCCATCTCTACTATAAATAGAAAGAAATTAACTGGCCAACTAAAATATATATAGAAAAAATTAGCCGGGCATGGTGGCGCATGCCTGTAGTACCAGCTACTTGGAGGCTGAGGCAGCAGGATTGCTTGAGCCCAGGAGTTTGAGGTTGCTGTGAGCTAAGCTGACGCCACGGCACTCACTCTAGCCTGGGCAATAAAGTGAAACTCTGTTTCAAAAAAAAAAAAAAAAAAATTTGGATGATGATGATGTTCTGACTTTGGAAGATAATGTGGTGTTGGATGTCTTCAAACAAAAATTGTGTTTGGTATGACGGAGTGGGATTGTCGATGGCAGCTGGCAGGGAGAGCTGATGTGTGTGACAGTGCGCGTGCATGTGTGTGTGTATTTGCATGTGTGCGTGCACTCATGCACACACGTGTAGGGCTAGGGAAGCATTAAGAAAAGTGACACTCTGATGTCACTTATAGGATTGAGGAAACTGAGGCTACAAGAGGTTCAGTTGGTCTGATAAGTAGATGAGACCACAGCCAAGGTCTGAAATTGGAAAGATATTCCTTTAAGTTTTATCCACTTTGTGACTCACCGATGCGAGATATTTACCCACTTGTGGGTAAGGTGAGCAGTGAGTTATTATTAATATTATCAGTGGGGACGTTAGTGGCATCCTCCACATAGGTTGGAGTTAGAAGCATTCCATGAAATAGTATTGATAAATGCCCTGTATCTACCACGTTCCTACTAATATTAGTTGTTGTCATCATTATTTTTAATACTTTAGATTGGTATTAATGAGAATTGAGTTTCCACAACCAAGGAGAACAGTGTCCAGAAGTAGATAGACTCTCATGGGGAATATGATAATGTCAATTTTGGCATTGATTTCATAGAGAGTGCATTGTACAAAGGAGACACTTGATAAATATTTCTCAAATAAAGAAATAAAGGAGTGTGTTGAGTTACCCAAAAATCATAGTTTTTACTTTTTCTAGAAGGTGTCCCTCACATACTGTTTATGGAGTGCTGGAAACACTTATGTCATATTTTATATATTTTTTTCTCTTTCTAATGAAGAATAGTCATAGAGGAAAAATCTCTGGGTACTGCCCATTCTAGAACCTTCTTACCTTGTGTCCTGAATGGTGGAAACTTCTTTATTGAGGGAGGAAAGTTTGCTTCTCAAAATCCACAGAATTTGGAAGTAGAACACCAGGTTTATCTGTGGAAACATCATAAAAATGAGTTTGAACATTCTTTTCAGGCCATTTCATGCAATCCACTGACCTAAGAATCTTTTCCCAAACGTCACAGGCTTATAAGGATGCTGTGGACATACGCTCTGGTCCATTGCAGATGACACATGGTATATGCCCTGTAGCACTTAACTTGGTTTGAGTTGACCATATACTTTGTTGTTCAAACAAGAACACTTTGAAAGTGGAAGGGTCCTATTAATAGCTATGCCAGGCAACAAGTAAACTAAGGAAGTTCCTGGCAGTGAGGAAAACACCTGTCACCCTGTGCAGAGAGGACACTCGCCAAATATGTATTGAATGAACGGATGCGAGGTTTTGAACAGAACCCCAGTAGATGGTTGTATTATTTAATATATCAGAGCAACTAGTGAGCCAGAGGGAACAGAGCAGAGAGGGACAAGTGAAGACAGTATTTTCAGGAAGAGGGGTTGAGCCTTATCAAAGGGTCTTTATTTCCTCATCTCTATCTCATTTCTGCTCTAAGATAAGAAACACATTTCACTGTGGTTGGCCAACCCAGGGCAGCCTCACCCATTAATAACTATCACCTACCAAGATGATGACGCCCACCGGCCCCATGAAGCTCCAGATGAACCCTTTCTCAAGCCTGAGCCAGCAGCTGTTGAGAGACAGAGACGCATTAGCTGCCTGCTCCTCAGGAGAAGGCGGGGAGGTTGGCTACGGCTCCCACAGCAGGATCTGAGCAGTGCCGGGAGCCGTTTGGTTCAGAACCAGAATCTCAGATGGAGTCAGCTGCGGGTCCTCGTCTGACAAGAGCTGTATCCTCTGAGCCTCAGTTTCCCAAAGTGTGAAGTGGAGCTCATTGAAGTACTGGAGAGATTAAATGATATAGGAGCTATCCACCAAGTCCTGAAATCAGGCGATGTCAATCCTCTGCCTTTGCTGCTCTCCTTTGATATTATGTTAGCTATTCTGGGTCTTTTGCCTCCTTTCTGTAAACTTTAAAATCACCATATCAATATCTACACCATAATTTTCTGAGATTTTGATTGGGAATGTGTTGCATCTATAGATCAAGTTGAAAAGAACTCACATCTTGACAATATGGAATCTTTCTATTCCTAAACATGAGATGTTCTTCCAATTTATTTTGACTCTTTGATTTTTTTTCACCAGAATGTTGTAGTTTCCCTCACCCAGAACTTGTAGGAAAGATTAAATGAGATAATGTGCATGATATTTTGGGGTAGAGTACCTGGCAAAGAGTTAAAGCTTGATAAATGTTTTCATGGTGACAATGAGGAGAATAAAAATAATAATTCAACTACAACCATAAAGACAAGCAACACTACATAAGCACCTTCTGTGTACCAAGCATTCTGTTGCCCAAAGACTTTGTCTCCTGTTCTGACTTATGCTGGCAACGATAGTGTAACTTTCTCTGAAAGGGGACCTGGCCTTATGAATCTGGTAAAGGGAACAAAGAACGGCCAACACTCAGTGGGCAGGAAACCTTCCACACCTGAGTTCTGTTCCAAGGGCTGCAAACCAACACCTATGGGCCAGATCTAGTCGACTCTTTGTTTTTGTAATTAAAGTTTTATTGAAACACAAGCACACTAACTCATTTGCATATTATCAATGCTGCTTTCATCCTACAAAGTCAATGTTGAGTTGTTACAACAGAGACCGTGTGGCCTGCAAAGCCACAAATAGTGACCATCTGGCCCTTTATAGAAAAAGCTTGGCAACTTCCAATCTCCCTGCCATTCCATCTCCAGAATCGTTCTCGTGGGACGTGGGGTTCTAGTGCGATCCTCGGCAGCTCTTTGACTTCAAGAGGGACAGAACCATACATGACGCTTTAGTGCCTGCACAACCTCTGTCCTGACCCACGTGCCATGACCCACATAGCAACTGCTTCAACTAACCGCTGTGTGCAGAGCTGTAGTGAGGCAGTGACACATGGCTGTTAAGAGTACTGTCCTGGGAATCCCAATTTACTCTCCTTTTACCTCTGACCTTGGGAAAGTTTATGAAATGAACGAAGCTCCTGATATCCTGTGCATGAGACAATAAACTGTCAATGTCCTGTGCATGAGACAATAAACTGTCAATCTCGTAGGATCACAGTGAGAATGACGTGAGCTACTGCATCCAGCAAGCGCTAGCTCTGATGCATCATAGGCCTTGCATAGTTGTTAATATTGTTATTCTTTACGTGTTGGGGATTAGTCTCAACCCATTCTTCCTACTCTAGCTCACGTAGCATGTGGGTTCTTAATGTAGGGCCACGGATTTGTTTTACCTGTCCTGAGCTACCTGAAGGTGCATTCAAACTTTTGTGCCTACGTATATTTGTCTGGGGAAAGGGAGTCTTGCTTTCACCCAAATTCCCAAAGAGATCCAATCCCAACGATGCTAAGAGCCATTATGCTAAAGATTTGCAATAAATAGAATTCAGGATTAAGGTAGGACTGATTTGAAGTATAATTGACAATTTGTCCAGGTACAGTGGCTCACGCCTGTAGTCCTAGCACTCTGAGAGGCCAAGGTGTTGCAGACCAGCAGCAAAACCCTACCTCTACAAAAAGTAGAAAAATAACTAGGCATCATAGCATGCACGTGTAATCCCAGCTACTCAGGAGGCTGAGGCAGGTGGATCTCTTGAGCATAGGAGTTTGGGGTTGCTGTGAGCTATGATCGCACCACTGCACTCTAGCCTGGGCAATGGATTAAGACCGAGTCTCGAAAAAAAAAAAAAAACACAACTGGAAGATGGATTAAATAAACATTTTGATTTCAAATCACGTAAGCACCATGGACACCACCTCCTCCACACACACACACATCATGCTTACTGAGTGTACGTTCCATAATTTTTGTGTCCAGTTATCGCAGACACAGCGACAATTACAGCTGGGATCCCATAGCCCACAGGGTACATGAACCTCTTCTTGAATCGGCCTGAGCTGGTGTAGTTGGCCACCTTGAGGTTCCTGACAGTGAGGAAGAGGTGCAGCCCTTCGAGGAACATCCAGGTGAAGGCAGCCAGGTACAGGTAGTGCAGCAGCCCTGCGATGACGGAGCAGAGCCCCTGGGGGAGAGAGGAGCGTGAGGGGCGTGCAGCAGATGCCATCTGTGCTCACTAGAGCCTCAGCTCTTAGCATTTCCTGGATGCTGCCTGGAGTTTCACCTTGAGCACCTGGGACACATTACCTGGGTGCAACACGTTTTCTGGGGACTTCTGCTGGCCATTAAAGTCTGCTCATCTCACGCAGGGAGCAAGCCAGAAAGCTACAGAATAGCCATCCTGGGAACAAACAGCTCCCAAGTGCATGACAGACAAAACTTGGTGGGTAAATACTCCATTGCCCAAGCCCTGCAGGTGGGCGAGTTCTACGACACTTGCTCCATGCCGCCCCCTGGAGCTCCTCAGTGGGATTACGTTCCAGCTGCCCTCAGTGGAAACTTTAAAACAGTTGTTAACAAAATGTGGTCTATGTACACCATGGAATACTACTCAGCCACTAACAAGGATGACGTAATGCCCTTTGCAACAATTTCTTTGGAACTGGAGACCATTGTCCTAAGTGAAGTATCAAAGCAGCAATCCCCAACCTTTTTGGCACCGGGACCAGTTTCATGGAAGACAATCTTTCCACGGACCTGGGTCATGGAAAGGCTTGTGCATTGGGGAATGGCTGTAAATACAGATGAAGCTTCCCTCATCGCCCACCGCTCACCTCCTGCTGTGCACATAGGGAAGTAAATCTCAAAAAAATAAAAACCCCAAGCAGTGTGGAAGGGGGCAGAGGGGATGGGTGAAAACCTACCTAATAGGTACAATGATCACTATGTGGGTGACGGGTACACTTTTAACCCTGACTTTGGCATTACAAAAGTAATCCATGTAACCAAAAACATGTGCACCCCCGTAATACTTTGAAATAAAAAAAAACACTTCTTTTTAATGACTGTTTTTCCTTCTCTGTCTTCCCCCCCCCCCCCTCAGATCGCAAATAAGCAACTTGCACTCACTTGCTGCAGGATCTGATTTGGGAGCAGAATGTTAATGAGGACATGGAAGGAAATATCCACCACTCACTAGAGCTGCCTCAACACAAACACGTGTGTTTTTTGGGCCACCTGACATCACTTTCCTTAGGTGCAAACACCAGGATCACATGCCATAAATGGAATAACCACATAAATAAATACTAAGAAATTAAATTTTTAACTCTGGTTTTTTGGGGGATTTTTTGCTTTTGGTCTATTATAGAAACATTTCAAGTACTACACATTTCTAAACTATCTAAGCCATATATATATATATATTTGAAATCAGAAAAGGAAATGCTACAATCCTAGGTTACACTGGGTTCTGATGTTTCTTCCCCAGCGGAATGTTTTAAGCTTAGCGGCCCAAATACCTCTAGATCTTATTTAATGACTAGAGTGCCTTTTAGATCTTTTTTCACCTTTATTGATATATGATTAAAAAATTTTAAAAATTGTATGTAGTGAAGGTGTACAATGTGGTGTTTTGATGTATATAAACCTTCAGCAAAGGATTGCTACAATCAAACCAATTAACATAACCATACTGATATAGTTACCATTTCTTTGAGTGTTATGATGGCAACATTTAAGGTCTACTCTTTTAGCAAATTTTAAGTATAGACATTATTATTTTTAAATTTTACTTTCTAGTGGGTACAATTGACAAATAAAAATTTTATGTAGTTACAATGTACAATGGGATTTTATATATGTGTATATATATATATACACACACACATATTGTAGAATAATTATATCCAGCTAATTAACATATGCTTCACCTCACATACTTATTTTTTATGATGAGAACGTTTAAAATCTACTCTCTTCTCAATTTTTAAATAGGCCACACATTGGTATAACTGTACTCACCATGCTATAGATTAGATATCTAGATCTCATCAAGAGTAACTTGTGATACATCTACTAACTTGTACATTTCCAATGATCTCCTATTGAAGGATAAACAGTATTCTATATTCTATTGATGTTTGCCAACTATCAGGAACACTTATTTTTTTTTTTTTCAAGTTTGCCATTACACTTCTGTAGGTGAAAACATTCTGAAAACATAAATCATAGTGGGGTTGTATCATCTTGGAAATCACAGAGGCTTAGGCTTAAAGGGAAAACCCGGTTTGGTTTATCTACATCAGAAGAGATTAAAAAGCTCAATCGACTACATCATTCTCTCTTTGCTATGGGCTGAACTGTGTTCTTCCAAATTCAAGAGCTGCAGTGCTAATCCTCAGCACCACCTAGTGGGACTATACTTGGAGACAGAGCCTTAAAAGAGGTGATTAAGGTAAAAGGAGGTCTTTAGGGCAGACTTTAATCCAAGCTGACTCACGCCCACATAAGAAGAGGCGGTTAGTGGGTTAGGGCCGGGTGTGGTGGGTGGGTCACGCCTGTAATCCTAGCACTCTGGGAGGCCGAGGCAGGAGGATCCCTTGAGCTCAGGAGTTCAAGACCAGCCTGAGCAATTGCGAGAGCCTGTCTTTACCAAAAAAAAAAAAAAAGGAAGAAGAGGCCATTAGGACACAGTCTCACACAGAGGGTCGACAGTCCTCTACAAGCCACAGAGAGAGGCCCCAGAAGAAACCAACCCTGCAGTCACCCAGGTCTCAGGCTTGCACCCTTTGAAACAGGGAGAAAATAAATTTCTATTGTTTAAGTGGCCCAGTCTGTGGTGCTTTGTCATGGCAGCCCCGGTAAAGTAAATGCATATACTTTTCTGGAAGTTGTGCTTTACGATCTCTCACAATTCTCCAGACATGTTCACAGATAGAAAGTTCTCCGTTCCACGCGGGCAACAAGACGTCCGTGTCTGGCCATGATAAAGTAACGAGAACTGAATGGACCCTCCCACCTTGAACAACTAAACGTTGAAGAAAATACACGAGATTATGAGTTTGGGATATTGGACAGTAGGCAGTGCACATAGCTATTCCTAACAGGATGGACCCAGATGAGGTGACTCGCTGAGGCCTCCCTCCCTCACTTCCAAAGAGGGTCCCCAGATCACAGCCCAGGGAGGGAAACCCCCAAATAAGCCCCAGCAGTCTTGCTGAACTGAGGAAACAGAGTTGAAAGTGTCAGGAGACTGTGACGGATTGAACTGTGCTATCCTTCCCCAAATTCATACACTGAAGTGCTATCCCCCCATCTCAGATGGCAACCTCATTTGGAAAAAAAACAAAAGGCTTGCAGATGTCCTTATCAATACTTAAGATAAGGTCACACTGCACTCAGGTGGGCCCTCATCTGACATTACTCAGGTCTTTACAGAAAGGGCAAATTTGAACACAGACACATACACACAAGAAAAGCATCACGTGAAGATAAAGGCAGAGATGGAGGTGAGGCTTCTACAAGCCCAGGAATGCCAAAGACGGTTGGAAACCACGAGACGCTGGGGGCGGGGGCACGAGACAGGCCCTCCTGTGCAGCCCTGAGTAAGAACCGACCTGTCAACACGTCCATGTTTAGACTCCTGGTCTGCAGAACTCTGAGCCAGTACGTTTCTGGCGGTTTAGCCACTGAGTACTTCGGTACTTTGTTGTGACAACTCTAGACAACTAATACAGAGCCCAAGTTAGCTAGAATTGAGGAGGCCAAATGCCACAGAGCAGGGAGCCACAGAGGGTGTGGGGGAGAAGGGAAGGAGCAGATTGGCAGAGGGTTTCCCTGGAATCTTTGACTGAATCCTTCGCAGTGCCTGCTTGTAAGGAAACCAACCAAGACTAGGGAGACACCCCCAGAAAGAAGTGCCTTCCTCTCAGAAAAAAAAAAGAGTGCTCTCGTAACTTTCTAGCTGTGGGACCATTTCTGCTTTAGAGTTAAAAGGAGCCTTGCAGAACATCCAGTTCCAGTTCTCCCTTAATACTATGATGGCCATGTTCTCAATAAAGGTAAAAAGTAGCGTGGCTGTCTGAGCAATGAATCCACATTCTTCTATTTAAATTTCTCTTATCTTTCTAAGTCCTTACTAGAGTCCTATGATGGGGACACTGTTTTAGAGAGGAAGTTTAAAAAGAGGAAGTCACGAGAGATCTATCATAAAACACACTGACTATATTTAATATAATTTAATAACAAACTATTTTATACTTACAAATTGCTAAGAGAGCAGATTTTAAGTGTTCTCACCACAAAAACAAGTATGTGATATAAAGCATATGTTAATTTGAGAGATTTAGCCATTCCATAATATACACATATTTCGAAACAACAGATTGTGCACAAAAATATATGTAATTGTTATCGGTTAATTTAAAAAATATATAAATAAATAAAAAGGGAAGTCACTTCAACAAGGTCACACACAAGTAGGTTGAAGAGTTGAATTCAAGTGTAGATCAGTGTGGAAAGTCCACCGGCCACCAAAAATTCAAGTCTCTCCCTGACTTGCAAATACAGAACATGTATTCATCTCTGGGAAGTGGCTTCCAAACTAGGGACTACATTTCCCAATAGCCCTTGCAGGTAAGGGTGCCCATGTGACTGACTTCTAGCCAATAGAATGTGACATGGGAAGGGATCTCCACCACTTCCTGGTGTGGCCCATAGAAACCTCCCCCATGGGACTCTGCCATGCTCTTTCCCCCCTCCCGGTTGGATAAAAAGGAAGGGACCCCAGGGTGACCTTGGAAGCTGTGTATGGACAATGAAGAGCATCAATCTGCCCAAGAATAGCAGACAAACACTCTTAAAACCTATTTGCTCACCCTCTATTGATGCATAAGGGAAAAAGTCACTGCTATTGTGCCGAGCCTCTGCCATTTTGGGGTTGACTGTTACGGCAGCTAGTGTCGCCCTAATACCATCAGACTGACTCTCAATCACTTTGCTACATGGTCCCTCAGAAAGCATGGGTCTTGTTCACAGTTATACGGGAGGAGAGCTGACATGGCAACTCATGCTTTTCCCCCCTGCACCATCGCACCTGACTAATGCCGCCCTCCCCACCTTATCTCAGGAGAAGATAGCTGGATTAGATTACGACAGCGCGGTGATTTGGTGGACTGCATACCTCAGGCTCCGTTCTGTTGATGCCTGTGAGGAAGAGGAGGTGGGCCAGGAAGAGGCAGAGGGAGAGCTGGAGGTGGAGGGTGGTGCTGGTGTTCTGGATGGGCCGGCACAGGAGGAAGGTGAGCATGGCCAGGAAGAGGCACAGCAGGGAGACGATGAGCCCCACGTGGGTGATCACAGTCAGCACAGCATCCTCCTGCAAGCCACCAAGGGGGACTCTGTTATGGTTTCCAGCCGTGCTGCTGCGTTCCTGATGCAAGACAGCTGGTCTCCTGAGTTCAGTCCCTGGAACAAATGACTCAACCTCTCTGAGCCTGGGTGTCCCCATCTGCAACATAGGGGCAGTAATAGCGTTGTCCACACAGGAGTGTTGAAAAACCCAGACAACTAGACAGGTGCTATCCAGTGGAAATTAGACATGTCTGGGTGTTTGGGGCAGGTGGATCACTTGAGCTCAAGGGTTCAAGACCAGCCTGGACAAAAGTGAAACCCAGTCTCTACTAAAAGTAGTAAAAAAAAAATTATCCAGGCATGATAGCCCAAGCTCGTAGTCCCAGCTACTTGGGAGGCTTAGGCAGGAGGATTGCTTGGGCCCAGGAGTTCGAGGTTGCAGTGAGCTGTGATGAGGCCACCACACTCTTGCCCAGGTGACAGAGAGAGACTCTTTCTGTCTAAGAAGAAAAAAAGAAAAGAAAAGAAATGGGACACTTGAGCTGGGAGCCTTGTGTGTAAGTTGAAATTTTTCTAGTAGCCATAATAACAAAAGTAAAAAGAAACATGAAATGAACAGTGTATTTTATTTAACTGAATAGTTTCAAAATATTATCAGTTAAATATAGAATCAATGTAAATGTAAACAATTCTTAGTAAGATATACCACATCCTCTTTTTCTGTTCATATTAACCCTTGAAATCCAGTGGACATTTCTCACTGACAGCACATCTCAACTCAGACACTGCATTTTCAGTGGTGAAAGTGAAATGCCGTCCTACCAAACCATAAAGTTGTGTTTAGCTGAAGAACATTCTATGCTTCTCTAGTTTTTAAATTTGAATCATTAAAACAAAATAAAATTAAGCATGTGGTTCATCGGTTGCCCTAGCTACATTCCTGGTGCTCTATAGACACACGTGCCTGGTTATCCTATTGGCCAGCACAACACTCAAAAGGAATATCCATAAAGGCTGGGATTTTTAAAATCTGTCTCATTCCCTGTTATATTCCAAGGCCTGGAGCAATGTGTGGTGTGTAGTAGCCACTTGATAAGTGTTAAAATGAGGCCGTGCATATGAAACATGCAACACAGTGGTTGTCACATAGCAAGTGTTCAATACATCAGGGCTAAAAAGAAATAGTGGGAGAAGGTCAGTAAATTCCCTTAAACATGAGTTTAAATGATTTAACCATCTTAGACTCTGTTGGGACCTGGGAAGTCCAGAGGGCTATGTTGTGTCTTTGGTGACAGCCAGTTGCCTTCCTCTGGTCTGAAGGGGGAGGTTTAGTTGTAAGTTTCTCTTGCAGAGTGACAGATGATTCCAATCCCAGATCTCCTTGGACCTTGTCCCTGTAGCGGTTGCCAAGGAAACTCCCCAGTGTCTGAGGGCTTTCCTTGTTAGCTTGAGCTCAGTCTGCCCATGTCCCTGGAAGTGTCAGAGAATCAACATCCCTGGGTGCAGCTCTCAATAAGGGACTAAAGGGAGCTGGAGTGTGAATACCCCAGCTCTCTTTCCACTCAGT